>JBCAUI010535360.1:0-23668 GCA_038406195.1 Haplosyllis anthogorgicola | reverse complement strand
AACACAATGGTGTTCTGCCCCAGTTGTCACTGATGTCAACACTAAGCACTTCATATCAATTCAATCTCTCACTCATCGCAAATAATTCTAAATAGAAGCCGTATGATCAATATGAGAATTCGTCAATAATGAAGCATTTTGTGGTTCGCTAGGAAGTCCTTCAGCCTAGTCCAATCAATATTATTATCACGCCATCATTCACACGATTGACTACTTCAGGCTTCCATAGCAAAGTGAAGATGTTAGATGTAAATATCGTACCAGAGTATGATTTGTATTTCCTATTGCCTACACTGTGTTTTTCACGCGAACAAAAGAGGTTTGAACATCCTGTCGTTTCTAAAGTTAAATAACATAATTTATTAACATTGTCAGCTTCTGAAATTGGAATAATAGCACACCAAAAGCACAGTGCATAATTTATACAAAACTTCAGGAGCTGATCCTTTGTGTTCCGGTCTAGTTATTAATGTAATCTTCATCGCCCATTCACGGTTTAACATCTTTGACCCTCATGCTTTCAGCAATGAGGGTCTATGTATCGGACAAAATCTACATTTGTGTTCTGAGCCGCCATTGCAAAAAAGTTGACCAGGACACTCCCCGGACTGGGGAAAATGCATTTTCAGCAGATTTGGACTTAGTGTCAAAAGTTAGGAAAAAGTTGACCAGAACCCCCTCCCCCACACCCAGACTGGGGAAATTGCATTTCTGGCCATTTCAGATAATTATAGGAAAAAGTCGGGGGAAGCATGAGGGTCAGTGCTCCTTATCGGGACACCTTGTTATTACTTTTACTGCTACATATTGATTGATTAGTTTGTTATTGCTTCATATAATAATGAATTCCCGAACTGAAGCCCTGGTTTAGATATATTTATTGTCATTCACTGAGACACAGAACGTGTTTTGCCAAATGATGGTGTCTTTGTTGATGCGTTTTGCAAAACACCATCTGAAGTAATTCAACTAAATACCGTAAATCGTCAGATTGGGGCGCATGCCCTATTTATGGCGCACCCCCTTTTTCAGCTCGTTTAGGGAACATTTTTTCATACTTGTAACTTCTGTACATCTTGCAACTGACATGTTTCGAAATGTAATGAAGTGAATTATGCAAATGTAACAGTTTTAAAACTATTTACACAATGTTTTATGTTGTTTACTATCAATTGGCATACACTTCTGTGGTCAGAATCATAGTCTTCCACATGAAAAAGTCTCCACAGAAATTGGTCCAAGCTATTTTTTAAATAAGGCACATACCAAAAATTGGTCCATCACGCATGCACCCTAATTTGACGAAATATGGTATGGCATATTATATGTTAATATTACTTGTGCCAGATAAATGCAGTGCAAAGTGTGTTCTGTATTTCGACAAAGAACACAATGTTACTATAACACCACTTAAGTTGTGACGCGTGCACATTGTTAGATTCAACTTTTAATCAAGTAAATTTCTTATTATTTTGTAGACTGCAACCAACACTGGAAACAAGTCCATCCGGAACGTGATCCAGATTCTGGAGGATTGCTGATCATTGTCGTGTGGTCGTGGGACCACTTGGTGGGACATCTAAAACGAACCAATTGGGTTGAAAGAAATCTTTACATGAACTTCAGATTTATAGACGTCGTCTTCATACATGTATAAAATGCGCGGAAAATAAGTTTGCAATTTGTAAAGAGTCAAATCAGTTGGTTGATTTTAGATGGGGTTACTTGAACTTGACTAAAATCGAGAGAAGTTGTAACAATCAAGTGATAAAAATTCATGGAAAGATTTTTTACCGTATGAACATGTACAAATCATAGAAAGATTTTTTACCGTATGAACATGTACAAATCATATTAACACAAACGTTACAAAGCAGCTACTAACTCAAGGGTGGTGGGTAAATTATGTTTTGTTTTGTTTTGTTTTAATGAGGTGTTGACCAAGTTTTATCACGTTTTAATCCAGTGTCTAAGTTTTAGCCTTTTATACTCGACAGATGATCCAGTATGCTTTTCTTTTACGTTGCTGTAATGTACATAACAAGCAGATTAAACAAATGTACACAGTGCACCAAATGCAGTTTTTAAGACTATCAGGATATGTGCTTAATATGCTCAGAGTTTTATGCAGTGTATCATTTTTTTTAAATTCGTGATGAACTTGGTTGACTCTCAAAATTTCATTCTTGCTGGTGTAAGTAAGTGCATCCTTATTACAGTAAAATCCGTTTTGAGCGACACCTCATCTTTTAGGACACTTGTGGGTGGGAAAAGTTACCATAAGTGTCGCTCAGAAAAGGTTCTACTGTGTCTAAGTCATCTTTCAGATATTGCTTTGGACTCAATTGTTCAAATAATGCAGGTGGATCATTCTTTAACTAAAAGTTATCTTGAGCGACACTCAACTTTTATCCACCCAAAAGTGTCGTAAAAGGCAGGGTGTCGCTCAAGACAGGGTCATTTAAACTGGCTTTAACTACTTTGTATATGACGGAAAAGTGTCGTAAAAGACCGGATGTCGCTCAAGACAGGTGTCGTTCAAGACAGGTTCTACAGTATAAAGAATGGCCCAGCAGCAAATGCGTGCATACCACCGCATCAGATGACATACTCTTTGATGCACTTTCTTTCGTGAGCAAATTATTTTTAAATATATGTGTAAATCAGCTCGATGTGTATTTTAGTGTACATAAAATCTTTTTGCTACCAAAGGGTTTATAAAACTTGTCTATACAAAAGAGTAACCTTGTATATTTCTATAATGTACCATGCGAAAGTTTTGCATTCCAATTCGACTGGCATGCTTGTGTTAATGTAAAAAAAAAATTAATGTCTAATAAATAATGACCGTGAAAAGAAAATAATGACGGGAAGTGTTTTTTTTTTTACTTAAATTATGGAGCGACATACTTACTGTTATTTTCGTAACCATTGGCCGAGTAAACAATAGCTCGCACATGTAGCTTGATATACCGTAAATGTCCGAAGTAAGCCACATGCCCTAATTATGTCGCACCCCCTGTTATCAGCTGATTTAAGGAACATTTTGCACGAATTTACAGAACATTTTGACATGGTAACATACAAGCTTTTTGTTCATGAAATGTAAATGGCATTTTGTACAATTCAGTTACAATTGACCATCTTTGCAATGTTCTCCAACTACTTTACTATTTTCACAGCAAATTTGTTAACTTACATCATAAATCTAACTTGTCCAAATTTGGTGGAATGCATTTTGAAAATAAGCCGCACCCCTGAAAATTGGTGCTAACCGCATGCGGCTTATTTTGGACATTTACGGTATATCATGTTTCTCTTGTCTTTGTGTAAGTCGTTATTTCGATTATTTAATCAGCTATCTGTAAGTTATGCTGACTATGTTATCGAAAGTACCCACCTGTACTCAGTCACACGATTTCACATTGTGTTAAACAAGTGTATTAATTTATGCTCCATAATTTCCGTAAAAGACGGATCAACATTTCCTCAGAGTAGGTACAATCGTTCACTTCTGGAGAACAGTGCAACCAAATATATTTTATTTAGAGAAAACAGTTATATTGCAGGGGCGGATCCAGGATTTCCCGTTGGGGGGGCGCCACCCCTATTTTCGCCCAAAATTTAGTGGAAAGTGTATGAAAACGAAGAAAATTTGGGCCGTTGGGGGGGGGCGCCCCCCTAGATCCCCCAATGTATTGAGTGTATCTTATTTCTTTCGAAGTATTTATACATTTAATTCGCGATTTGCTTGCATTTCTCGCACGTGAAAATCTTTTATTCCACTTTATTTTAACATTGGGATAAAATTAGCAACAAAACATTTTAACTACATGTCATATTTTGAAATTAAAAGTTGCGTTTGTGTGAGACACTTACATCAGTTACGTATTGAATAAAACAGATGTCTATTGTACATTATTAGTTGGATTATTATTACTATAATAAAAAGATGTTTAGTGAACATTTCTTTAAATAAAAAAGGTAGAACCCATTCAAGAAGGCAGGGTGAACGCAGAAACTTTAGCGTGTAATATTACTGTCTTTATCCTACGAACATCCAAAGTTCTTTTATATTTTCAGTGTATTTTCTTGCAATTTATTTATTAATTTTATTTTGAGAGGAATCAGGGGGCGCCATTTTCTTTTATTTGGGGCGCATAAAGATACATTTGTTAAAAGAATAAAATTGTAGGCAAAAGTCTTTGAGTACAAGTAGATTCACCAGAGAAATACTATGCACTGAATCAACCTTCACGCAGTTCGAGCAAAATGTTCTGAACAAAATGTTAGCACCTCGAGGCTGATTGAAACTGATGTACCTGGCCTGAATAAACATACAGATCAGCATCTCATACACTCATTACATACATCATTTGGTTGCCATCGTGTCTAAAATGTCTGCTTTGATGTCTTTTGAAGTGTGGGTCTGGGAGGGAGGGGGCCATCATCCCTTGAGATTCTTGGACCATATGTGTAAACAGTCTTCAGGATTCCCCGCTTTGGATTCCAGCAAATCCAGACTGCCTCCTCGATGCCTGTCCGGATTTCTTCCTCGAACAGAGTACCGGGAATTGCTACACCGGTAGTTCCTGTATTCTTCCTGTTTCTCCCAACCTGAATGGATTAAAAGTTGAACTGGTTAAACAGGCTGTAGTTCTCAGAACAAAACTATTGGCTTTGATTAGCAGTATTGTTCATCAACGGAAAAAATACGGATACCGTAATTTTTAGTCAACCAAGCGAACATCAGTAAGAATTCAGTTCGCAACGCATCGATGACATTCAACTTGTTAATAAAATACACTGAAAGGAATACAACATGACAGATTTATGCCGCATTAATCGGTTTTGAGATGATCAATCCCCTGCGTTGTGCCCTGCGGCTGAAGAAGCAGAAAGGAAAAGGAAGCAGCTAAAGTCCATCAGCATCAGCTTCAAAACATCACACAGACTTGATGCTTGTTTGCTGTCAAAAACAAGCTGTTGATGTGTTCCTATGGTCTGCACTCTACACCCCTCCGAACCCCGCAGACCCCAGACTGACAGCAGCTACTTGACAGCTGTCAATCATCATCTCAGCTGTCATTCAATCCAGTTTCCGCAGCTTGATTGCCTTTGAAGCTGGCCGCAGGCTAGGAAAACTATATGAGCTACTAATCTGAGACCTCGGTTTGTTTTGTCTAAGGCCTTTCATCTTGTTGTACTGATTACAGTATGGTACTGTATATACCCCGGATTGTCGGAGGCATAGAAAATATACGGGAGGCGCAGGGGAGGGAAAGAAAGATAGAAAAATAAAGAATTTGATTGCATTTTTCTTGCGATAAATCCTGATTTTTGTGCATACAAAAAAAAGGGGAAAAATACGAATAATCTCGATATTTCATAGCAATTCGGATTTTACAAGTACTGCTAATAAAGTAATCATCACGCGATCTTAAATTAATGAGTACAAACTGCTTTTTTGCTTGTAGATCCATTAGCATGTCTGATGAGTACTGGATGTACCTTCGGATGTATAATTAATTATTGCTAGTAGATGTACTCAAGCGTTAAAATCCGCATTTCTCGTTGGTATTTATGTTATGATTTTAAATGAACTTTTTAACTGAAACAATATCCTATCTGCATTGTGCGTATTTTTGCCGTTTTACGGTGCTTTTATTGTTAGTTGCACAGTTCCCCACTTTGACAGTTCCCTACTGAGTGTGTCAATTTCTCAAGCCTTTGCTAAAGAGAGTTAAATCGTTTGGTACCAGGAAAGTGATTAGGTGCCCGTAAGCTGTGTAATTGTGCCGAGTTTGCTTTAATTTGAGTTCAAAGTAGTTTGTAAGCATTTTACCGAACAATTTGCCTTTGTGTGCAGAATTTCCCATAGGGCACATCATGTCAAATTTTGAGAAGAAACACTCTTTCGGAAAATTGTGTCGGTAAAGGAAGAAGTAGGGATATAATAAACCAAAGTCTTAGTCAAATTTGTAAGACCCCAGACGAAGTGGATGCAAGCGTTTGTGTGAGTCGGTGATACATTTCTCTTGTCATCTTCATTCAAAATTCTCGAATTCATGCGATTATGAGTGGCGAAATGAATGAAAATTAAATAGTAATTATTAGGGCTTGGACGACTAGCAATTTTACTAGTCGACTAGTCGGGTGCATTACTAGTCTGTGGAAGATATTGTTATTTGCTGAGTACAGAGCAGTTCAAACTTATTTGTAACATGAAAAACGCCTCATATTTAATGAATTTTTTGTCATTGAAGACATTGTTCATGCAGATAATTAAAAAAATATTTTTATTTTATAATATCAAGTTATCAGATGCTGTGAAATTGCAATACAAAGCTAGTTTAAGTTACAATATCAAAGTTAACAGTCACCAATGATCTGTTTGACCATTTACCTTATAAGGAAATAGACTAGTGATTTGCTAGTCGACTAGTCGGGGCACACAACTCGACTATCGACTAGTCTAGACTAGTCGTCCCAGGCCTAGTAAATATGACAATGAAGTCCTGAAAAAATGGTTCAAAAGAAATTATGTCGCTTATTGGACAAAAAGCAATCTATCATAAAGTATCTAGAATTGACGGCTAATTTCTCATATATTGCTATAACCTGCCAGACTTCTTACATGTTCTTCAAAATAAATCCGAGGAAAACTGAATTTCTCTCATAATTGCCCTTTGGAGAATTTAAAGCATTGACATTTATCAGAATAAAATCGTTGATTCATTGACATTTCTGGATTGTCATCTGTCATAATTATACAATTTCAATGCCAAAAATTAATGTAATTTGTTCTTACAACTTGATTTTCTTGAGATATTGTCACTGTTATTGCAAGTGAAATGAATGAAATGTGGAAATTTGTGGCTCGAGTTGAAAATACTATTTGGCATCATTATTCAATTATTTTTGTGCAGTGAAAAAAGAAATGACGCGGAACCCTGAAATGTTATTTTACATTGTAATATGAATTGCTAACGAAGCTGTAGAAAAATCCTTAGGTCTTTTCAGAAAGTGTGAAAAGTATGTATGTATTTTTGCCTGATCTATTTAAATTCATAGACCTCTAGATGAAAAGTTTTACAGGATATATATTGTAGTGTGTTTAAAATGTAGAAAACACCTGGTAGTGAAATTCTTTTTGCCAATATGAACAGATAATGGGAATTTGCAGACAAGATTGTGCCAATCTTGTTCGTAGGTATTGACGAAACTCCCAGTAAAGTGTTAGATCATTGTTTAACTATTTATCCTCGGGTATAGGGTTGATCACATACCGAATTAATGAGTAAACGTGTAGAACAGCCATTGAATACGTATGTAGATGCAATACGTGAAGCAGGGAGGAAATTTTAACTGTGTAAATCTTTTACCATTAGTATGAATGTAAAATAAGTGGCCGTCAAGGAAGACGCTGTACATGTTTCTGAGGAATGATCTCAATCCGGATGGACAATGAATCACTAGTTACAGTACTTCCATGGAATAGGATCTTTTAAATGCCAAGTTGAAAACAGAACACTTAAACTTCAATACACAGATCAGAGGTGGTTTCATAAAATTGTAAACTATAAGTTCAAAATTCCAGTTGCCTAGTTCATCGTCAAAATTTTTATTTTATAGTCCATAAAGTCCAAGAACTTGCTGAATTTGTCTGCAAATAGTCCAGACCTCGGTCTCCATTCTCTCTCTGGATATGTCTCAACTCTACATTCAGATTCAAACAATGAAATCCAAACTGATGACTGATATTTATATCATATCAGAGGGTCAAATGCTATAGGCTTGAAGTTAGCTCCGATTTCTAAGGCTTGTAAGTGATAATCTTCATCATAGTTTCATTGTTGATATGAATGTTATTGCTTGCACAAGTGTACCTTGCCATGAGGCCCATACTTTGGATTGCATTTCATAAGCTTACCCTTCTGCTTGTGTTGTCAGTTTCTTTTTCTTTCTCCTGCCGCCTGCAATGTTGAGAGAGACTTCGGATTCTTTGTTGATAGATTTGCATTTTTGACTTTGCTTTAATTTGACTTATTAAAAGTGCATAAATGTTCGAATTGGGTGCGATCACAAATTTTCATTTTGCACTGGGCCTTTCTCAGAGGATTTTGTTTCTTTCATACACAAAGTTTGTGTATGAAACACTGAGCTTCACGCCACCTTCACCTTTCAGTGGCGGATCCAGGATTTCTCGTAGGGGTGGGGGGGAGGCGCCAACCTTGGGGCGCCCCAATTTTCACCTATTTTTGCCCAAAAATCGAGAAAAACTGCATGAAAATGAAGAAATTTTATGGCGTATGGGGTGGGGGGCGCCCCCCCGATCCGCCCTTGGAGTAGGTTGATGTTGTGGAGAGTATTGAGAAGATACGGGGGTCATATGAATGCAGGGCAGAATAGCTCTGTTGACAAGTGCATTTCACTTGGTCACGCCTCGCCGAGCAGCTCACCACTGCATCAGGAATTCAAATCGTATGCTGTACGCACATATTTAGTGTACACCCCAATTGGTGGAAAAGGCAGATATTGCACCAAAAGTGACCCTCCGGATCACCAAACGCAAGCAAGTAGGAGTGCAGCTGAGAGATCCACCCTGGATTTAAAACCCATGGGGAAAGTCACACAAAGTCCAAAACTGGGGTAATCAGTGGCCCCACAAGTGGACTCAGGTCCAACAAAAATTTACTTTTAAAAAAAAGCCAGCACCTTCCCTTTCGACAATTTTCTTTCTCAATAATCTGTTGTCTGTGTAAAAATAGCATTTAAATACAGAAGACAATCAAATGCAACATTTTTTCAAAAGAGTCAAATTCCTTTCAAAATGTTCCATTCGCTTTTTTTCATCGCTGAACAGTGTTCATGCTCTTGGTTAAAAGTAATTTCTTCTAATACATTTACGGCAAAACCGGCAATTTTCAAACCTCTGGGTCATATTATTTATGGTCTTAAACGGCTGGTGATCTTAAACACAGATTAATTTTAATGAAAAATACGGGTTTGGTTGTATATTAGCCTATTTTTCATAAATAGCAGGTGGTCTCAAAACATAGTTGCGTAAAAGAACCTTCATTGTAAACAGGACTTTCACAAATCAATCCTTTACATAATAATGCAAAAAAAATATAATTTCTTTCGTATAACTTGACTGATTTTGAAATTTTCACTTTATGTTTGAAGTACTATAAGTGTTTCATTTCTTGCACAGGCGGCCCATCCCACCCCCACCTTCCCAACTACCAATAACACCTAATGCAATATTTATCAATCCATCGCTGGTATTACCGTATTAACATGCAACGATTTCCCGCCGTGAAGCCTGCAGTCACTGGGGCCTGACACCGCAGTTCCTCGTTTTTCAGTTCAAGAGAAATAACATGCGGAAGGTCATTGGGTCAGGTCTACAGGCGCGCTCAAATTTTCTTAATTTTTCTCTTCCAACTACAAATTGTGATTCCGCCACTGTAATTAACGGAAAAGTGGCCTGTTTTAATATTTTAGGCACACCAGATATGCAGTTATTTACGGCCGTAAACGAAATTTTAAAAATGTTTTTTGTTTTATTCCTTCGTTGTACCGGTATCATTTTTTATGTTCTGTTAAATTTAATGTAATCTTTTCTACAATGGGCTCAAAAACGGAAAAGTTCGGTTTTATTTGTAGCTTCATGCATGTCCCAGTAGACTTCAGACAAATCAATAAACATGTCCCGTCGACTCTCCGGAAAATAAATAATTCTCTGGCTTCAATTGCAAAGGTCTTTGTATAACCATTACTGGGTTACCATGGTTTTATGTAAACAACCGATAAACAATGCATTGTAAAATCGGCTTTTTAAGCCTGCGGGAAACAGCTACTTGCTGTGTAGATTTCATAGGGTTGTGCAAATTTGCGAAACAATGGGAAATGTTTTTTCTCCTCTGTCTTCGAACAATAATACCAATTGTAAGCTAATTTAAAATGTACTTAGACATGGTGTGATAAATTTAGAATTATTTCTAATGTTAATTAAGCTACATTACCTTTGGAAGTTCCCCATCATTTATAAAACGGCGATTTTTTATTTGAACTTTATATTGAGTGTAGAAAGTGTAAGAACATTTCACAATGGAGAGTTGTCCATGCATATTTCAGGACAATTTCCATTTGTGCAAGGCGCACATTATTTCATGTGAAACCTTTTGGCCCTTTTAGTCTGTCCCCCCCCTTTTTTTTTAACTGTGGACTGTCTTTGAGCGCTGACCTTGGTCACGGTAAATTGTCAACAGCATTACGGATGTGAACTAAATAATCTCATTAATACGGATCTGTTACTCTAAAGCACTTAAAAATCTACTGTACATGTGGAGTTTAAATGAATATACACCGAATTACTGTTATTACTAGAGCTCTCATCGAATGTTATTTGACCATTCGAAATCGAAAGTATTTCTTTCGATCGATATTCGAATATATCAGTTTTTATTTGACTATGTTTGTTATCATCTACATTATTAGACCATGAGTTATATTGTAGTCACAGGCTATCCAAAAACTGACAAAATAAGGCAAATGACATTGGTTTAAAATCATTTCAAACAATACATTCATCTTGAAGTAGTAAACAAATTTGGGGGAAAATGGCATAAATTTCACCATTTGCCTTGAAGACAAGTCAGATTAAAATATTTTAAACTTCTTTCAAATCATTTGAAAGTCCAGTAAAGTTTCAAATTGAAACGAATTCGAATATCGGATGGCAGCTCTAGTTATTACCTACTTTGCTTTAAGTTGAACTTTTCTCCAAATCTAAGATCTGAACATCTGAACATCTTAAATGTGTGTGCGCGTGTGTGCATGTGCGCGCGCGTGTTTAGTTTTTCATTGCAGAACATCCGATATTATTCTTCAGCCCAGACTTTAACGATTTTTACTGTAAATAGAAACTTCACTTGAACCCCAGCAAAGAAAGAGAAAAACAATTCATTCACATATTGATTATTTTTTGCATGTCAACTAATGAATATTGGTTTATTAAAGAGAGGATCCACGATTTTATAAATGACGTTGGTTGGAAAGGATTCCGAGAACTGGTCGGTCATTTCTGAACACACTTCAGCCAGAGTTTTTTTTTGGAATTGTCGAAAAATCGCACACTATTTGTGTGAATTCCACATACCGTATTGTTCCTGAATAAAGCGCAGTCTCTAATTAAAGCGCCCCCCACGTTTTTGCTGGCAAAAAAACATAAAAAATAAATTTCCTGTTCAATATTTACACATAAAATTTTTATTAAACACAAGTGATTATTTGATCTTGTACACTCCTCCCCGGATATATCGATATCACTTGTATCGATATCCTGCTTATATCGATACAATCTCTTGCAGTCAGTCAAATTAAAATATGTAGATATTTGTTCTGCTTATATCGATATCCCGCTTATATCGATGCCATTTATCCGCACCAAAAATATCGATATATCCGGGGACGAGTGTATTAGGTCAAAGCATCGTAACTGAAATACTGACATCACAGAATTGTTTACAATATCAAGTACATACAAATATTGAACAATATTCAATACACGATTCATTATGGCAAGCTGTTTATTACTGACTGTAAGTCTGGCAGCTAACGCCGTTTTAAATCTGCACACATGTGCGACTCTGCTGGCCGCATTTCTCGAAGGTTAGCATTCAGTTGGAATATTAGACCTGTTCTACAAATTCTTTCTTATAACTTATCGGTGATTCACAATGCTGCTATTCTAATTAAGAGTTCGTGAAGTGAACATTAAAACCGAATTGTTCAATTCCAAATCGCCTACAGTACTTATTTATAGGCGATTCTGTAAAATGCATACTATCACAGATTACATTACCTAAACAACTAAATAACTACGTAACTAAACACATTTAAGCAATCTTAACCCATACATCTCTGACATGGCGACATGGGTAGGTCCATTTTTTTATTTAATTAGTCAATTAGTCCATGTTATACAAATTCTCATGACCATATGGACTTAATTTCATTGCTATTAGAATATGGTTGTTCAACTGTCCTTGGATGTAATCAAATAAGAATAGATGCAGATAATAACATTTCTCAGTCTGAGTATGGGTCATGAAAAAATGGTATGAAAAAAAATCTTTCTACAACGATATTTTTTAAATAACATTGAAAATTCCAGAGCAATACACTCATAAGAGAAGTTACCGGAGATGTTATTAAAGTTTAACAAAATAAAATGAGACCTACACAACAATAAGTTAAAGATTTAAAAACATGCAAATTAGCATAAAAGCCGTCTAATTTTAACAAAAGGTGCGACATAAAATTAACCGTTTTTCTATTGTGCTGGTGCACCGAAGTTTGCTGCAATTCTTGATTTGGGCCTTTTGGGTTGCACTTTCGGTTTACCACCTGTTTCGCTATTACTATTATTGTCATTAGCTGCAGCCATTCCCACTTTTTTGGCTTTAGGTTTTGCAGTGACAGTTTTCCCACTGTTAGTCACGGATGAATTAGTAGACTCCTTGGTGGATTTCTGTGTGCTGGATTTCTCTTCAGTCACCTGTGAATTCTGTGTTGAAGTTTCCGAGTTTTGTTTCTTGCTATCTCTGTGGGGAGTTTTCTGCTGCACTTGAACCTAAAATATGCACGAGTCATTATCTTCAGTACTTCCTATTACAATAGTGTTACACAAGAATGATTTCACACATTTCAATCAAATCCAACAATTTATAATAATGTCTGTTAAAATAGCTCTGGTTAGTTTATTAGAATTACAATCTAACAACACAGTATACCAATGAACTTACCTGGAGAGGAACAAATGGGTTTTTCTTAGGCGTTTTATCCATTTCAGCGGACTTGGCTGCCACTTCTTCCATCTGACTTTTCGATGCCCTTCGTTCTCTCTGCTCCTAGGCATAAATCATGTTTACACTTTACGCAATAACAACTGAATGTTGATTTACGATAAAACACCTTTATCTTGTAACCTTTTTTTTCAAATTTCATACAATTGCCCAGTTGAAAACTTTCGTTTTCTTTAATTTACAAACACGAAATTTGATGTATCAAGACAATAGTATCAATACCTGATGGTTTCTATGTTGCTGAGCCCATCCATGCTGTTGGTGCATCGGGTGCGTTTGGTGACCTTGATGTCTGATGTCTTGTTGATGTTGATTTCCTGGGTGATAACCATGTTGGTGGTGATACTGATGAAATTGGTGTTGTGGTAGGAAAGAGTTGGCAAAGTTTGCTCCTAGAGGTCTATGAGGCATGTGTCCGTGCGGGGCATTAGGACTCCTAAAGGGAGGATTTGCAAATGGAGGAGCCTGTTGGTAGCCACGTGGCGTCAGGTGTTGCTGGTGTCCATTGGGTGCACCACCAGGTTTGATGGGAGTAAATGCCGAGTTGGGTGAAGGCGTGAAGCGCTGCTGAGAACCTGGCTGATTTGGACTAAAATGTGGTTGGCCTTGACCTGCTTGCTATAAAAAAAAATAGAATAAAAAAAGTGGTCAAACATATGGAAACATGAAAATGACTTTTAATATATTGATCGAACAGGAACTTTCACGAAAACTGACCAGATATTCTAGATTTTAACCCTGCCAAAGCAAAGCTCAAGATAATAACAGTAGTGGGGTTGCACACAAAATCATAAATTTATCGGTGCTCAAGGATCTTATGGTATGTGAAAATAATTATTTGCTAACAATGTGCACGTGAAACAGCAAAACTAGCATACCAAAGTTAGTAAGGCTTGTCCAGCAGCACTCTCAGAGGCTTCGTCCGGATTCTTTGTCCACGACCCCTGGAATCTTTGTCCATTAGCAAATGTGATCACAGCTTGGACCTACAAATATTTAAGAATGATTATCTCCTCAATTGACATGTCCGGGAAAAAGAAACTGCTTTCACCAATCTAAATACCCATATTGTACGTCTTCAGTAAAACTGAATAGAACTGAACTCTATGGCAAATCACACTTTGTGCAATTCCAACACCGAAGAATAATAATCATACCCTCTTGTTGTCACCATAGTGGTAGTCATAATGCGGTGCAGGCATACCCATTGCCTGGCAATATCGTAATAAATTCTCCAGACAACTTCTCTTATTCTGTGGTGGGGTGTGATGCTGATGTTGTCTTGGCACATGTTGTTTCTGTGGTGTTTTCTGTTGTTGTTGTTGCTGCTGCTGTACTCCCTGGAAGAGTTCTTGTATGGAAACCTGCCGTCCAAATCCATTTGAAACTTCACTGCCAGAAGAATGGTCAGCAGTTTGCTCCGTGGCAGCTGATCCTACCTTTAACATTTGGCACAGTGCTGCAGTACTTTCCTGCAAATGACATCCTATCAAAATTAGTACTAAATCTGTTGTAAAGTCACATAGATATTTAAGAAGCACAACGTAGGATGACACAAAGTACTCATCTACTTGGAACAAATAACTTGCATATCATGGCCAACTAGGATTTACGTCCAATAAAAATTTAGGATTCAGAAGGAAAGCGGATTTCATTTACATTCAATAAATACCTTCTACCCGTTTTTGTAAGATACTTAATAATTAAAACAACCAAATGCAAAACTACTTGAAAAAGAACATTTTCAATTTTTTCGTTTACTATTCTGCCAATATTTTACTGAATCAGCTAATCTGGTCAATTAATCTCTCAAGAAATCTTAAAAGTGTGTAACGTTTTTACGAAACAAGAAAAAAATTCATTCCAGTGTTTATAAAATATGCTTTTACTACACAAAACCAACAATGAGAAACACTGTAGCTGAGAATGTGTCCATAATTTTACCCTCAGGAACTAGAGAAAGCAAATTGGCAAAGAAAAAGTGAAGTTTTATAAACTCGGTTAAGTTTGCACAAATAAATGAAACAGAGAATAGAGATACAGATCTACGCTGTAACATCACCCCTCTTACCTCTAGATTAAGTTCATCCTACATAAAATTAACACAAGTTTGCAGTTTTATTCTGTGTATGAGGATGCCATATATTTGGTATAATTTGGGTTATAAGTAATTTTTATGCGTATTGCATTGCAAAATCTGCACTAAAGTTCATCGATTATTTTCTCGTTCATAGTTCCTACCTTCTGTTTATCTCCATGTTTCGTACTTGTACCTTCAGAATCCTGCTTGGCATTTGTTGAAATCTCCAAAGCTTTCATTAACTTCATAAAATCATCTCCTTCTTTATCAGCTCCAACAGATGCTGTATCTGCTGTTCCCTAAAAGAGTATTTAATTGTTAATATCATCTTCTGAGGCAAGGATTTAACGTTACTTTTATTACAGTTGTATGATTAAAATTTCCCTACTTTTCCTTGACTGGGAAAACCTTCGTAAAATTCGAGGTTTTCAGATCGGTTATGAACCCTGATGAAAGGCTGTGAAACTCTAATATTACCAATAGATCGATTGAATAGGGATAAATAATAGTTTCGTCTTACCTGTCCTCCTGTTGCAAACAAACTACCTAAATCTATCTTCTTCATGTCACCTTGTTGAGTGGGTTGCTGCTGGCCCGATGCATTTTGTTGATTTTTGGCTTTTCTTTTATCATCATTTCTTGGCTTTTTGTTCCTCTGTTTCAAAGAACCATATGATTTGCGTAACAAGTCATTTTCATCAAATAAGATCAGCCTTTCGATAAAATTAAATTACTGGTAAATTTGAAACTAACTTTTCAAATTACAACTCTTGATTCCCAAAACTTTTGATCACATACCCTCTGATACTTTACAGTTGGTAGATTTTGTAAAGCTTGTGCTGCTTGTTGCAGTGAAGGTCCTGCAGATCCGTCATTGCCCTTCTGCTGCGTTCTGCTTTGGGCAGGTCTCCCAGTTGGCGTGTCCTGAGCACCTGCTCCACCAATGGAAGCACCTGCTGCAGACAATTGATTCCAGATCTTGGCAAAGTCATCCTAAAATTAAATGTACATGAACACGGTGATATTCGTTTTGCAAGTTACTGTGAATTTCAATTTACCTTAAATCGGGTAAGACGAAATCGGTTCTCCAGTAATGTATCATTAATTAACTTTCTTTGCATATCTTTGGTAAATTGTATTAAATTGTATTATACTTCGATTTTTGCCAATATTACCCAGATATACTAACGTATGTATATACATATTAAACTCGTTAATAACATCTGAACAGTGTTGACACATTAATCAAGAAAAGGGTTATTAAAGGTAATTAACTAATATTGCACAATAATAATACAAATCGATTACAATATGCATTAAGACATTTACTTACGGGTGGAAAGATTACCCAATCAATGTTCTCACTGTAGTAAAACTGACGCCAAAGTGACTTTAAAAGCACACCAAACACGTGTACATATTTTGCACAGATGTCCATCACAAATAATTCAAGCATTGGTTGTGACAAATAGAAGCTTTAGCAATAAAATGTACCTGGTTTTTTCTTTCCTGTCTATTTTTAGGCCTTTCACTGTGGAATTGATGCTGGTTATACTGGTCCTGTCTCTGTGGAGTCGTGTTGTATCCACTGGCACCTTGCTTGTAGGGCATGCCTCCCTGTCCTAAACTTTGAAGTGGCGGTGGTTGGGTGAATAATTGTTTTCCACCTCCCTGAAATAAAATATTACAACATAGGACGTATAAATTAATTCATCTATCTACGTAATTCCTTTGATAATAACTATGATAAAAGGGGACTGGAATTAAATTCGATAGAGTCCTAATCATGTAAAAGTTACAAAGAAGGAAAGAAGTTAGACTTGTGCATTTTCAATTTTTTCTTTATACCGGCAACTGATTGTTTGTTACTTCATATAACACATGAAGTTAGAACACAAGAACACAAGGAGGTTACAATCGTTTATCAAACCTGTTGGAAGATCTGGTTCTGCAGTTGCTGGTTAAATTGTTGCTGCTGGTACCGGGACTGGTGACGATTTCCTTGTGGAGCGCTCTTACTCACCAACTGTTAGTGGGAGGTTAATAAGGTTACAGCATGTGAAGGCAAATCCAACTCGAAACAGTGTCTGGGGTTACGACACATTGATATAAACGGAAAACAGCCGCAGTTAAAGAGTAAAACAATAAGTATATCAAGTGTCTTCTATAGGAATGTGAAACTAAACGAGGAACAAAAATGAATAATATTTTTGGTATGAAATGCACAGCAATTTCTTGTAACTGTGATATTATACTCACATTCGAGTAAGAATTGTTATGCTGGTTTTGCCCGTACTGATTGGTCTGTGGTTTAACTACAGCTGTCGGTTTTCTCGGATTTCCACCACTACGATTTTGTTCCTTTCTTTCCCCATGGCTGAGATTCACCATGGCATAGGGTGGCATGCGGTAGCCACGGTTTGCCGAACATCTAATGGTAAGCCCTCCGAGAAATTCTTCATCGAATACGACATCGTAAATGCTGTCTTCATCTTTTGGTGCTGAAACAAAAATTAATTACTAAATTACAGTATGAATACATAAAATAAATGTAGCAATGGAATATATAAGTATATATGATGTTGTACCGATGAATTATGTACTGTACCTGGAAAAAGTCCTATAACAGTTCCCTTTAATCCGAGTGGAACCGAGAAGCCTTCTCGCACATTGATGACCCTGTCATACATCTCATATGTCGCACTGTTGTCAGGTATCAAAGATGCAGATGTATCTAGAGGCTAATGAATCAGTTAAAATGGTTTTAAATGTATTTAATACTCCATACATTTACTTTTTTTAAATTTACAAAATAAAATTGTTGAAATTACAAGGATTTTGCTCGGTAATTTTTTTTGTAACAACAATGTGATTATTACCTTTTGTAGATCTTACTGAATGTTTTTAAAATTTTGTTCCTGGCTCATTATTATTAGGGAACAACCAGATATCTCACCCTGTATAGCAGATGAGGTCTGACTTGCATCTTGATACGTTTCTTTTTCTTATTATTCCGTTCTATTACTTTTTCTACTTCCTTTTCAATCTCTTTCACCACCAATTCATCTAGAGTGTCACTGCCCTGAGGAACACGCTGTGCTGAGGCACATGGCAAGCCCTTTATGAATTCTAGCAATTCTTTTACTCTTCCACTGGAAAATTAAAAAAAAAAGCATTATCCGTTGAACACAAGTGCATGAAAACTTCTTTTACCAGTGCCATCTAAATAATGTAAGTGTAACAAGCCTTGTTACATGAGTGCAATAAAAATGTACAAGACTAGCAACAGAAACATGGTTGCATGTATTACTGCTCCATTAATTTTTTAACATTTTAATTACATGTACTTAACTTTAGTGTAATCATTTGTTTAGATTACAAATTTGCCAATGACTACTTACTTTTCACCAAATATGTCATCCTCGTAATATGTGTCTTCATTTGAACTCTGATTCATAAAGTCAAAAAGCTCAGGAAACCTGAAATTGGAACACATCTTGTATGTTAAACAAAACAAACTTACTTTCATTGTTATCATTGTTGTTATATAAAGTTGTTCATGAGAATTTAAAGGACTTACTCTTTAATGTACTCTCCGACCGTCTGAAGTGCTTTCGTCGAATAATGCCACTGTTCTTCGATCTTTTTAGTAAATCCTGCGACTTCTTCGTTCTTTTTGTTTGACTTAAGATTCAGCCCAACGTTGACTTTGTTCGCATTGCTCGGGTGTTCTTTGCTACCACGACTGACATAGACCGTGCCAGTTATGCGTGACAGTAAGAAACCGTTTATGCCCAATCGCTGTGCTATGAGGTAACCTGGCATGTAGTTTAGTGATAAACTCTGCAAGTGTAAAATAAATAAATAAATAAATAAATACAAAAGAACAAGCTCTCAATTATCTTTCAATTACCTTATGATAGCGTGGACAACCAAATGTATGTGTAAATTTCTTAAAATACTGTCACTGTATATTGTGTTATTAAAGTGGAAGTCTTACTGATTCTTTCTTCATTATGTGCTCGAAGTCCGGCTCTTGAAGAATGCTGAAATCAACTCGAATTCGTCCATCATTTTTAGGATCAATATCTAGCACCTACAATGAATGATTTGTATCAATGTAACATGTAGTGTATTTTTTTTGTTTGCGAATTCTTTCCAATGAGTACTGAATATGTGTACAAAATATCAACAAGACGACTATGCAGAGGATCCTCAAGAACTCTATGATAGTATGTTCAACATGAAAAGCAGTTGAAACAGACTTACCTGACCCATAGCCCCGTAATGCGGTGAACCTAACATGAACACATCTGAACCAACTGGAAACAGTTCATCCAGGGTTCTGTACTGCTTGAACGTTGAATCATGAACAGCAATATCCTGTGAAGAAATGTTGCATTTATTTATGAGCCAGTAGTTTTCCTTCACATGAACTGTTATATGAAAATTTATACAGTCAGATCCAGTTACTTCCAATTTAATTGCCTCAAGTCTTTCAACAATCTCAAGTTAATTTTGCTGGATCAAAATTATTATAAACACTTCTTCGAGTCCCTGTCACCTGGTTTTTAAAGCTCGAAGATACCAGGACCAACTGTATAATCATTGTGCGTTTCCAAATGTTGTTACTACATTACAGAAATATTTATAGTTTATAGTTGAGAGTCACGCACTTTGACGGTAGCCTGTAGTGCATACGGTACGGGATGAGGAGACCACTGTTTCTCAAGTGTGATGTTGCCATGGTTACCACAGATATACTTGCGGCCTGTCATTGGACATGCATACACCACAATTTCAGTTCTGCCAACTTCCACTCCACGTCTGTCATGGTATCTATTAAATGAACAAATAGTTACAATACTTTACTTCGGTTCATCCTGTGGTGTAACAGTAGGTTACTGTAGTACCAGTAAGAGTAAGTGTTCAGGTTAATGTTAATGTTAATGCACTGTTCTGCCTATTTAAGAAAGATTTTCCATTCATTTAATGTTCATGTATTACTAAAGCGTTTTTTATTTTAAACGTATAATTTAGTTATTTATGGCTTTACTCACTCGTTTGTAATATTTTGTGATTCTCTTCGTACTTTGCCCATTTCACTATTGTCCAACACTTCATATTCTATTCCTACTCTAGTGTTTTTTGCAGAGCCATACGATTTTCTTGTGTGGTGCTGTTCTTTAATCTTGTACCTACAAACAAAACATCATTTATAATTTTTGCTGGTTTAGGTTATGTTCTGTAGTTACTTTAAATATTTTAAATAACAACATTTACATGCAAATGCATCACAGAATTTCGATATGTACTAACATCCATTCTCCATCAGAACAAGATACGACCCTTGCTTCCACCATGTGCGGCCAACCGACATAAATGGTCTTTCCTATCAAGTCATATGCGACCTGTTCCAAATCCTAAAAACGGTGACAACAACAGAAGGCCATGAAATGATAATCTTAATGCTTCCTGAATTAAGTTTTTATTGTCTGTATTATAAATTAAGATCAACACGTTAAGAAAAGGGATAATTCACATTTAATAGTTCGGTAATTAATGTGATAAAATCAACTTACCGCTGGTTGCTTATAAGTAATATTAAGCATCATATTCTCTCCTCGACTGTTCATTTGAAACACTTTTACTGCTTCCTTCTTTAACTTTGCCTGGTTAAAAACAAAATAGCTTAATCCTGGCTTCGTTAAACATATTAAAAATAAACCTAATACAATTTTTTTTAAATTTACCACTTCCGGAAATATGCAAAATGCTGGGGTTTTTTTTTAAACAAGTACATTTGCATTTGATCAATTCTTTCACATTTATTGCTTCAAAATTACTTTGATGTAAGTATTATACATATTATATGTCTAAATAAAGCAACTTACAGTATGTTCGATGTGTTTCAGTGTCGGGAATCCGGGAAAGTAGACATCTAGCTTAACACCTCGACACAGTCCTTTCTTAAGCTTGTCTTTCGACACAACAAATTCAAATTTGTGCAGTTTAGTTTCCCTGAGAAATACAAAAGGTAATGTGCATTTAATTTCCTACACCACATTGAGTGATACTGCCAACAACTCGGCAGGGCGGAATAAGTGGTTAGAGAAATCACAACTGACACGCAGGCGGGGTGTGAGTCACAGCACATTTTCTGTACCTTTCAATATTTGTTGCAGCCTTCTGCACATGCTTCTCAGAATGTATGTTAAAACAAAAACAGACAATACTAATTATACATTAGTAAGGTACATATCTTACAATAATACATGTACAAGTAAATCGTAATGTGCTCATCTTAACTTACTTTGCATGGTGATGGTGTATATCCGGAAACTGCCCCGGAAGTGTGGAAAGGTACGTGCCCAGGTCATTATCTGCCCATTCATACATGCGATGTGGCCCATGGCAGTTGCGGGCCTTTTCTTCGTCTGTCATCTTTCCCAGTGCAGGTTCCATTGCTCCCAATAGTCGTTCCTTGGGAATAAACATCATGTGTGCATTTATTCCGTAAAAAAATACTGGGCCTCCAAACATAACTAGTCACGTCCTAAAGTTTTTTTTTTAAAACTTAACCCCTCATTTAAATTCAGTCTCATCTATAATGATGCATACCTCTTCTATGAATGGTATAAGAACCACCGCCTCCCATTCCTGTAGTTTTCCGTTCAAATCCAGTTCGAAATTTACTGGGTAGAAATCAACCACTGGTGATGTGTCATTGGTCATGAGTGCCTTAATATAGACGAAAATTATTGGTGATGAAGTATAGAAACTTATTGATGTTTAATTTACCTGTCTTGGGCGGTAGCACTGTCTTTAACGGCATTCTGCTCGTGATAAATTAGGGTACCGCTCAAAATAGGTTTCACTTCATTAAACGAATTACTCTGTTCCACCATTATTTTGTAGCATTCAATAAATAAATGAATCAGTCAGTCTGCAGCTGACAAAAAATGCAACGCCATTGCAATTCTTAAAACAGAAAATAATTTGGGTATTGGCATGTAGGGTTAAAATAAAACACTTACCTGCAATGGTACAGGCAGGAGATTTTTGCTAGCGGCTGGTAAGACTGCCATAAGTTGTTCAAATGGCAAAAATGGCCTGGCTATGTCAAATTCGATCTTCATATCACTGAAGTTTCGGACATCCGATATGTGTGGTGCATAATGATGAGGATAAAACCTAAATAAAAGGGAGGCTTTAGCTTAAATCACATATTTTTTCTTGTCATGAATGTCTTTTGACTAATAGTCCATTTATCATACGCATCACAAAAGAAACGGATCTGTTTGTTCGTGGAAAGAACTATTGATTTTCAACGTTTAGTTCAGCAATGCTTATTTTTACTTGAAAATAACAGGATGATATAATGAAATGCAGATACATGGCTCAACACTTACCAGCTCCATGACGGAACACCATTGTAGTAATAATGAAGAATCCACTGTAAAGCTCGTACATAGCCATGGGCCTGTTCCCGTAATACCTCACTGCATGGAAAAGAAATTGCGGTACTATGGCTTGCTCAAACAAAAATAATCTTGCTGCATCACAAAGGGAAACGAACACTCTTGGCATAAATGCATGCATGTGTACATATCGGCAGCTTTCATTTCATCCCTTATAGGATTCTATTGCGCGATTTTTCTGCCACGATTTTTGCTAAAATAACTCACGGTGTAACTTTTGTGTAGTTCATCTTCTCTTTGTAGTAGTAATCTTTGTGGCAGCGGAACTCCATCTCAAATTGTTCATCTGAGTCATAATCCTCCAAGTCCAGAACCTCTTCTTCCTCTTCTATGTAGTCCATTTCCTCTGGAGAAGGATTCAGAGGATAAACACCTAAAGATTCTAAAGATTTGGGGAAGGTAGGGGTTGGAAAGGTGTGCAGAATGAATGATTAAAGTTTAATATAATACAAATGTAACATAAGGCATTAAATAAAAGCAAATTTAAATCACAGCAAAGAACACCTGTCCACAGTGAACAAGACAGCAGTGTTGCCGCACGCAGGATTCCTGCATTGAATTGAGGAAATGTCTCCCAGAAATTGTGGTAAGGGGTCACAAGTGACCCCCAAATTTTGGCTCCTCATATTGAATAGTTTTGGGACATACAGTGAAACAATTGATGCTTTAGAGAAAACGTTCCTAGTCCACAGCTACACCTTTATTTTCAAAATGTAAATTTCATTCCAATATCTGACCAAAACAACAATTCATTGTTGAGCTTAATAGTGGCAATAATTTTCAGCTGTTCTTACAGCTTAAGCATACTGACCCATATTGTAGTGAAAATGTCCCCCAGAAATTAACTACGGGTGACAAAATGTTCCCCGAATTTCAAATGTAGCGGCAACACTGCGACAGTATTTGAGACAGTGGCAAAAGTCCAGATTAGTAATAAATTTCCACAGATTAGTTATAGTTTAGTGCAAAAACAACGTTTTGAAATGCCATACACATGTATTGTACCTATCTTTCTAACCAATCTCCTCCTCATAAGGTTCAGTTCAATATTGAAGGTTTATTTGCTGTTTCTATTTGCATTATTTGTATACTATTTCCCGATTATAAAGGTTTAACTTACAATTGAATTCACATTTTTGGATTAAAAGTGTCGCAAAGTGGCTTTTTATTTCAAATAGATAGTAACGGGTCATGTTCACAATTTGTATTGGAATAACATGAGGGAATTGAAT
>JBCAUI010535349.1:0-11090 GCA_038406195.1 Haplosyllis anthogorgicola | reverse complement strand
CATTCCCTGCAGTGCCTCAGTATGTCCTTCTTCATTCCCTTCCAGTAGTAAAGGCATCTAATTGCTGCTAGTGTGTGCTGGATTCCATTATGGCCTGATTTATTGTGGGCCACAATAAGGATTGGATCCACTAGGCTGAGTGGGAGAACTGTTGTGTTGAACTGCTGTCCATTTTTGAAGAGGATACTTTTGAGAACACTATCTTCAATGCAGTAGATCCTGCTGTGCAACCTGTTTGTGAGTAGTCTGGAACACAAGTCTCTACATCTTGAGTCTCCCTTTTGGTATTGGTGCATTCGGTCTGTGCTGAGTGGAATGTTGACCTGCTTGGGTCAGGTTTTATTTCCACTCCATCACAGATGACTTCATTGATTTCAACCACTTCAGCTGGAGGTAGCTCTTCAAAAGTGTAGTAGCTGAATTCATGTCCTTCAGGTTCACTTTCCAGCTTCATTTCAGGGTCAATCTCTAGCAGTCTGCTGAGAGTATCTGCTAACATATTAGCTTTACTGTCTATGTAGAGAAATTCAACTTTGTAGGTTTCTAACTCAACTGCCCAATTATTGACTTTGAAGTTGAGAGTGTTCTTCTTAAGGAATTTCTGCAGAGGTAGGTGGTCACTTTGCAGTAGTATATCTGCTTCAGCTAGATGAAAGTTCAGCCTTTTGACAGACATGTAGATAGCATATGCTTCTTTAGTCAATGCTGCCCATCCTAGTTGACTTCCTCTGAATAATCCACTGACAAATGCTACTGGGTGATCCAGTGTCACTTCTTGTCCATCTACAGTAGATATGTGAGTTTGGGTGAGAACACCTGCCCATCCGTACTTACTGGTGTCAGTGTACAAAGTATAATGTTCATTTGGGTCTGGATAACACAGAACAGGGTGTTCACACAGTTTCTCTTTGAGTAGCTGGAAGGATTTCTGGCATTCCTTGGTCCATTTGAACTCTGTTTCCTTTCTGGTCAACTTGGTCAATGGTCTGGATATGCATGAGAATTGAGGACAAATTTCCTATAGTACCCAGCGAGTCCAAGAAATTGTTTGATTTCTTTTGGATTCTTCAGAGCTGGCATCTGGTGAATACTTTCCAGTTTCTCTGGGAGTGGTTCAATACCAGATGGTGATAGGATGTGTCCCGAATACTGGATGTGTTTCTTGAAGAAATCACACTTTGAACATTTTAATTTCAGGCCTGCAGCTATGAGGGCTTTGAATATCTTCTCATTGTGTTGAAGATGGTCCTCTTCTGTCCTGATGATGTTGTCTAGGTATCCCATGGCAAAATCAAAGCCTTTTAACATGTGACTGATTTGGCTTGAAAGTAAGCTGGTGCCTGGGCTAGACTGAATGGGACATATTTGAATTCCCATTTCCCTTGTGGAATGATGAAAGCTGTCTCAAAACTTCTCAAATACAATGTAGTGAAATACTTGGCTCCTTTAAGTTGGGCATAGATTTCACCAATTTTGGGAGATGGATGCAAGGATAAACACCCTTTGGTGTTACTGCCTGCTTTCTTGACTTCTAGCTATAGTGCATTCAGCTGTCTGAAGTCTATGCATAACCTTCTTCTGGGAGGTTCATCTGATGCTGTTTTCTTTGGTACCATGACCACTGGGTTGGCCCATGGTGAAACACTTCGGGTTATGACTCCTGCATATTCAAATGTCTCTATTTTGTTTTGTACCCAGTCATAGTGTTTCAGTGGTAGTGTATATGGTTTTTGACATACTGGTGGACTGTCTCCTGTGTCAATGTGCATGGTGATGATGTCAGTCTGACTGATATCTCCGTTGTTCTTGGAAAAAGCTTCCAAATATTGGTCACAAAGTTCATCCAGTTTCTTCCTAGCTTCTTCTGATACAGGCTGGTCCTGGTTGATAAGGTTAGTGTTGGTATCAACTGACATGGAGAAGTCTATGCTCAACTTTCCAACTTCATTGCCTTGATACCTGGTATTGTAATATCCCCCTCTGTTGTAGTTGTTATAGCCTCCCCTGTTACTATTGTTGTGGTAGCTACCTTGGTTGCCATTGTTGTAGTTGTTGTAGTTACCACGGTTGTTGCCACAATTACCATTGTTATGGTAGTTTCCTCTGGAGTTGCCATGGTGGTTGTTGTGAGATTGTCCAGATTGGGTGTTAGCTTCATAAACTTTGACATCCTCTTCATCATAGTTGACTTCCATGATTTGGGTGTCATCAGCATCTCTTCTAGACAAGTTGGAGTCTGACTCTACTTGTAGTGCTTTCCTGAATACTTCTTTCAGGGTCCAAGTTTTGTTTTCTGATTTGTTGATCGCATGCATGACTCTCTCAGAGATATGATGGCTGAGGGACATGACGTATCCAACAATGATGGGATTTTGAGTTTGTTGGTGTTCTGTCAGACCTGTTGCCTTCTTGTGTATTCTGGTGTAGTTATTGTTGTAGTGGACCAGCTTCTCACCCTGCTTTTGGTATAATTTACCTAGCCTCTTGGATGCATGTATCTGCATCAGTATGTCAGAGAATTCCTTGATCAATGCTGCTGCTAGTGCATCTGGAGTTTGGTCAGGTGATAGCTGCTTCAGGAAACCTCTTATTGTGGGTCCTGCCTTGTTATGGACTTCTTTGATGAAGGATCATCCACTTTGTTTGCATACTGTCTTCAGTTTGTCCACCCTGTTGTCACACTTTGTCTCGTCTTCACCATCATACACAGGTAGGGATGAGAATACACTGTCATATGCTTGACTGTCCATTGCTTTAGCTAGTGCATTCATAGCTTCTTGGTGGCCATTCAAACTGTTTGCTGTTTTATTCAGAGCATCAAACCGTCTGTGAAGCAGTTCAATGTGCATTTGCTGTAAGTTTGAGAGCATTGTGGCTATGCTCTCATTAGTTTCAGCTGTCCTGGCTGGTGATGATATGAAGCCTGATGGTGGATTTGTGAACCATTGCACTGGTGGAGGTTGTCTAAAACCATGGTTTTGTGCATGTTGCTGCTGATTTGGTGGCTGGTGGTAACCTTGTTCAGGTTGTGTCTCCTGATAACTGTCGAATTGCTGGTTAGGGTTGTAGCCTCCTTGTTGTAATGGTTGCTGGTACTGCTGCTAATGCTGGTGTTGGTATGGCACCTGTTGGTAACCTGGTTATTTTGTGATGACTGGTAGCCTTGATTGTTTGGCTGTTGTTGGTATCCCTGTTGATTGAAGGGTTGTTGGTAGCCAGTTTTGTTTGGAGCTTCATTGTAACCTTGTTGACTGGGTGTCAAACTACCAGTTCTGGTTGGTGATGGAGCTGGAGGGTAAGCTGCTCCTTGAGATGAATGGTGTGTTATATTGTCATGCAAGTTTTGGGAATACTCGCCTGAGCCTCTGGTATTTGTGGGAAATTGTGCAGCTGCAGTCCAATTTTGGAAGTATTCACTGTTTTCCTTGTGGTTACCATCATATGCTGGTTGGGTGATGTACCCTGCCCTGGGAATCAGATGAATTTTCATTGGTTTCTCCATTTGGTTGGGAGTTTTGTCATTTTGCCTGCCTGTTGTGTGGTAGGTTCTCTGGCTTGGTATATCATAAGGCTTCTATGTGGCTCTTCTTGTGGCACTGATTACAGAATACTTGGTTCCTGCAGTACCTCCTGTAGTGGCCTTCCTGTCCACATGTGTTACATACTGGCTGAGCTCCATTACTTACACCAAACTGTTGGCCTTGGTGTTGTGAAGTGTTACATGTTTGGCAAGTGCTGGTTGGGGTTGCCTTCCTGGACCTGGGTTGGTCTTTCAAATGGTTTACACCATTGTTTTGACATTGTAGTGGCACAGGTTTAGGTAACCCTTGAGCAGTTGTTGGTTGACTTTCCCTAGGTGCAGATGATGTATCTGCACTGCTTGGGTTGCTGAACAATTGTGGTGATCCTGAAGATGGTGGGTTTGACCTTGCTCTCCAACTCTGTTGTGCTGGAGTAGGATGTGTCATAGTGTCTTCCCTCACATATTCATCTAACCATGCTTCTGCCTGGGAAAACAAGGAATCACTGTCTGCATTGTGGCTAGGGTTGAATGGTTTGGTATGCTTTGGTACTGCAAACATAGGTGGATTTTTCATCTTCTTGATGCAGTCAGTCAGTTCACCCATGATGACACCTGTGATGAATTGAATGTTTCCATCCTGCAACAACTTAATAGTTTGGGATAGTGGTCACTGGAAGTTTCTTCTGCTTCATTACCTTTTGCTCTGCCTTGATGATACCATCCAAGTTGATAATTTTATTTTCAAGGATGTCTAATGCAGATGCTATTTTCTCTCTGTGGTAGCTTTTGTACTTGCCATCCACCTTGCAAATGTGTTCTGCATACTTGAGTACCTTCACAAAGGCTATTCTCATTGAAGAGCTGCTCCAACTGGTTGGGATCAGATGGTAACCCTAGGTGAGTGTAGGTTTTTGGAGCTAGAGGGTTTGTAGGCATGATGTTCAACCTGAAGTCTGGCTCTGGCTGTCCCCTCATCTTCTCTTTGTACTCAGCTTTCCTCCTGCTGTACTCTTGCTGTAGGAGAACATTCAGGTTTGGATAATATATGGGTTCAATGGTGCATGTTACATGTGTCTTCTCAGTGTCATTCTTGTTTTGGGCAAATAAGTCACCTGAAAGTTTGTCAATTGTGAACCACTCTGTGTTGAATGTGTTGCGAAGGTATGGGATCTTTAGCTTATGTGCAGTTTGCTCTGTAGAATCCAAAATGATGGTCTCCAGGTTGCAAATCTGGCTGATCCATGTATTCTCACCAGTGGGTACATAGAAGTTTGGGACAGTTGATTGTGTTAGACCTGTCCTTGTAGTGAATGACTGGTGATTAGCTTCTGGGCTGCTCCGTGGAGTAACAGATGGTTGTCTGTCATCCTGTAGATACTGATTTGGCAGTGGTCTATCTGAATTGACCAGGTCTGCATCTGACACTTCTGGATTCCATTCAAGATCACTTGATGTGGATGCTTGACAGTTTGGATCAACTGTCTCTTGTGAATCAGTTCCAATGGTGTTTGGACTGTGATGTGGAGAGTGTGCAGCACTGGTAGTGGCTCTGGATGATGTACCTGCCTTGGGTACTGGATGAGGTGGTGATGTGGGCATGGTTGTCCTTTGCTGTTCACCTGCAGGTTGGGTTGCACCTGGGGACTGGGGTCTGCCTGTGCACCTGAGGGTGGTGATGCAGGAGCAGGGGCTCCTTGCCAACTGCTGTGTCCTTGTGGTAGAGGATCCTTTCCAAGCTGAATTGTTGGGTTCATCCTGGATCCTGATACCCAACCTGAAAATCCTTTACAAAAGCTTAAGAATCTAGTGAATTTCCATTGGATTTGATTAGTAATGTATGTCAAACAATCAAATTCAATTGAAACAAGTAAATTAAGCTGCTTTCATCATGAAGCTGGCAAGTTTTTGCTGTTGTCTCCATCTACAATTGAAATTTTACAATTCCCTATGGTAGCTTGAACACTGACCTTGTTTGCACACTTTTAACAACTTTTTACTTTACTGCTTTTAAGTTTAACTGAATTTGTTTTTGTTGTATACTACTAAGGTTTTAACGTTATGCATGGTAATGAATAATTTATTATGTGTATTATTGATGCATAATGTATGATGCAATTATGTTAATTCTGTAATTAATACCATTGATCATTTCTTGCAGCAAAATTAGCACATACAAACACAATAGGGATGAAAGGGAATAGGCTGTGGTTGACATCAAAAGATACACAAAGCTATTCACTTACCCTATCCTTAATTGTTTGTAGAACCATCAGGTTATTTACAATTTGCTGTCAAGTGCCTGGTTATTGTCTTTGGTGGCTATTGATGCAGGTATGTCAATTACTGCTTCTGCTGCAGGAGCTTGTTTGTTGATGTGTCTGCTGTCTAATGTCTGTGGAATGTGGCATGTCATGTCAGCTGTATTGTACCTGAGGTGAGTTGTTTACACTCTTGCCTGGTTTATCAGCTTGGGTGCTGATGCTGCTACAGGAGCAAATCTGAGCTGTTTGCTCAACTCCTACTCGTGGTGAACTTTTGGCACCTGGGATGGACTCTGTTGTGTTCACCGCATGTCTGGAAAGCTGGTTGCTTGAGAAACTGAGGTTTTTCTCCTGTTGGGTTGGGGATATTAGCTCCCAGTTGAGATAGCTTGCCTCTCCAGTAGCCTTCTCTCTTGTCTGCTTCTGGGGCTGAACAGCTCATCCTTCCATGTGAATTGGTCAAATTTGTGCCATAGTTGGTAGACTTTGTAGGTAACTCATGAATTTTAGTGGAATTCAGCAAGTTTTCTCTGGAATTGTTGATGTTTGTTGATACTTTGGCAGATTTGGATCTCTTTAAACATTAGTACAACTTGAAAGAAATTTCAATGCTACTCTCATTGACCTCTGTTTTATTTGAGATTTTTCCTTCCTCACCAAATCCTTGATACTTGTCCAATGGATTCTCCACCAAATTTCTGATGGGTCCCTTTACTATTATGGTAGGAACCCAATGATGTGCATGCATGTTGCTGGGGTTAATGATTTACTTTGCTTGGCTATTATGTCTTTGGATAGCAAGGGCCTTACATCAGTAAGGATACTTTCGTCTCAAACTGATTGATTTACTCTATGCTACTATTGGCATTTAATGTGAGTAAGTATAATGAGAGTGTCAAATGAAGTTTCCTTTGAACGCAATGTCCTTTTATTACTTGCTTCCTTATGTTACAGTTACACATATAAGTTCAATAGTTCAAGTTGTACAAAATATTCTAAGTTCAATAAATGCAAATGATATGAATCAGCATAACATGGTATTTGTAGTCAAATCTGGAATTCTGAATGTAATGGTGGCAGATCTATACTAAAGTAACACTGATGAACTGAATGTACATTTAATATGATAAATGGGACTTTTCATTGATTGTTATTTATTATAGAAAGATACATTCGGCTATTACTTTTTGATGTTTTGGTCAACATTTAAAAAATGTTACATAAATGTTACATAATTTTCAGATACATACCTTAGCTGGAGTGTTCCTACCTGCTTTCTTCCCTGAATGCAAGAAAATAGCTGAATTAGGAAGTTTGTTCATTGACAGAAATACATGAGAGATGCTTTTTTCACTTCATCTTCAACTACGAAGGAATGTTTGGATGGTAAACATGGTGATGAATATGATATTGTTATTGAGATCAAATGTCCCATGGGAGAAAGGAAAGATATGTTACCTGTGCATTACCATGTACATAAGTATTATGTCCCTCAAGTACTGGCTAAAATGAAAGTACTACAATTAGACATGGCATTTTATGTCAGTTACTCAAAGCAAAGCATGACTGTCATATCTGTTCATTATGATGATGAATTATGGAATACTTTGTGGAATTTGACATTGAAATACTATGATCATGTCACACCTGAAAGGATAACTAAAGTGTCAGACAATAGATATCCAAATTAAAATAGAGGATTTCATTAAATCCAAGTGCTATCTAATTTGTGAATTACCATCATGTACAGCCTCTGTTGGAGATCTTGTAAGCCAAGGACCAAACCAGGCTTATTGCACTGGCAAGAGTGGTAATAAGACACCAGCTGATATTCAAGAAACAAAAGTGGAGCTATTGCAAATCTGTCAATAATTGAAACTTCTAATTAAAGAAGGTTATGAAATGGAAAGGAAGAAGGCAACAGAAATACTCATGTTTGTCCTAAATGATACAGACAGAATGTATAGTGATCATAATACAAGCACAATACCTATTGCATATACCATGAAGGGATACTCATTAGATGTTGAGACAATGAGAAAACTTGTAGACTTGGTTTGAAATAAACTGAAAGAGGAAAAATCAATGTGATATGCTAAAGCTATGATGGCCAAAGGTGCAACTTAGCTTTCAAGGGCTATAGAAATGTACCTCTAACAAAACTTCAACTCCAAAGAAATGTCTGGTCCAAATTAGGTCATATAACCAAGGACAATCTGCTGAAAATGATTGATTTGTGGACAAGATGTACTCCTGCTGAACTTGGTGTGTGGAGAAACAGTGTGTTTCTCATTACTGAACCATTCTATCACATTATTATTTTTTCCATTTATTTTTGAAGAATTTATTGACGTTACAGTAAAAAATGATTTTTGTAAACTTTGAAATGATGAAATATACAGATACAGTAATTGTTACTTATGATTCAAAAAATTATTTGTTACAAATACGAAAAAAATGAAAGTGAAACAAAAATAAAAATATGATTTCTATAAACTTGCAGCATCATTTAAATTTAAATTCAGAATCATTTAAGTCACATTTATACCATTCCAAGCTATTGCATTATTTGAGGTGTTAGGTTTTTCAAATGACATGAGCATTCTGAATATATGGATTGCATGCATGCTCAGCTATTGCAAAATACATTTTTTCAAATTGTGAAAAATTCTTAATCACACAATATTCTACCCTCAAAATTATATGTGATACATTATAATGTCGCAATATGAAATAAATGAGAAAGTCAACTAACTGAGTCATTGTCTCTCTTACTAGATAGGACTCCCACCATGGCAGGAAATTAACAGTGATGGGTCACATGACCTGTATTATGATGTCATTAGTGATGTCATAGCATAATGACATCATAAGATACTCTAAAAATGTATAAAAGAGATCTCCTTGTTTACACAAATAGAAGGAATTTGTTTGTCCAGCAGGCTACATGTCTCTTCATCTCAGGTAAATAAGTGGGTTTCATTGAGGGTTGGGAAGTAAATAAGGGAAACTGTTTACAGAAGATGTAATATGAAGTTCTTGAAAGCCAGTATTTAAAGGTTTATTGTTATTTTATGATCTGGCAGGTAGAGATATCAATTCTTCTGACTAAGAAGATAGTTATTTTTATTAAGTTCATTTTGTTGATTATTAAAACCTGTCCTGCTTTATGTTTGCATGCAGGGTTCTACCCTTGAATAAAGAAATCCAGAATAATGTTCAAACTCTAGCTCAGTGTCATAGTTCTTTACTCACATGCCCTGTGCCGAATTACAGTGAAAGAAATATAAAAACCTCAAAGATGTCAGAGAGACAACCACGACCTTGTGAAATAAACTTCTTGAAACTTTTTCTTTAAAAAAATAATTTTATTTCTCCATAGGACTACATGAACTTCATGAAACTTACCAACTAGAAAAATTCCAAATTGAAAACATTTGAAATACATAGATTTACTTATCTAACACAACACAACAAAACAAAATAAATCCTAATTTCTTGGTTAAAAATGCTTTACAATTTATGCCCATTGTCTGTTCTAACTTTCAGGATGCCGTTATTCAAAATTATCAAATGTACAAGTCCATTTTTCCGACAGGAATCTGCAAATTATAGGTTAAATATCCCCTGTAAATATTGATTTAACAATTTATGAAAAATAATAACCATTCTGAACTATATGACTGCACTGATATGTCAAATGAGTAATTCTGTATTATTTATAACCTAATCCTTTATTTGATTAAAATAATGAAGCAATATATTCAAGTTTGAAGGAACATGTTTTAGACACAAGTCCTGTAATGAATTACTTTTAAGTTTTTCTCCAACCCAACATACCTTCTTTCAAAGCAGATTTTGCAAATCAAACATCTTTTTAAAATGTATTTATCTAGGAAGTAATGTGGTTACAAATATTTCATTTTAATTTCAACCTCTGAACTGATTATTAAAAAATCCATTAATATTGAAACAATTAAAACTAAACTTATGTTTTCTTGTTCAGCAGAAGACGTTATTTCCAAAGAATGATTTTACGGATATATTGAACCACTCATATAATCGAGTACTAGTAATGTAATGTTAAGATAATTTGCAATTATTCTAGCTGATCATTTTCTAAATGGTACTGAAAAAAAGACGTTGTGATCTGCAGAAAATTCAGAATTGAGTTTCCTTGTTAATTTGAACCGAACTTGTGACAGTAACGAACTGTAAGGAACGAGTTAAGCCGAGAGGGCGTGTACACAGCGTGTGTCAGGGTGCATTACACAAATTAACGAGTGTGTTACAAAGTCTGGATCCCGTGAACATAATCAAATAGAATCCAAGTGGAAGAACAAACAGTTTGGCTATGTATCCTTTGACCCTCGGAGCTTTGTAATGCTTTGCTGTTGTTAGCTCTGCTACCCTACAAGGTGAGAATTAGGTACTAGTTGTGTTTGGGGTATTAACGGCAACAGCTGCTGACAAGGTAAATGGAGGAGCCTTGTTGACACAGTCGAATACGTGTAAACCTCTTACTAGTTATGATAAGTTGAAGATGGTTCTACTGCGGCAACCTGGGAAGAAGACTAAATTTCTTATGTTATGTAAGATAGAATACCAAGTCATGCATCTTTGAAGATGTGATGGATACTTATGCATTTATCGGGCTGATTTGATGGGAATCATAAATCCTAGAGTTGTACTTTAGGTGGTAAAAATGCACACATTGTGCCAAAGGCGTCTAGCTATGTTGCTTCAGAAGGAAAGCAGAAAATTTTCCTTCGTTTCGAAAAAAAAATTAAAGATTCTCACATTCTGTCTTTTCTGACTACATAATGGTTTGAAATCTATATAATTATCCCGCTTCTGTAGGGAATAAAACTATATCAGTTTTTGAAACAACAGCATAACATGCTGTTGTTATGTGAACTAGGGGGAACCCGTCCTTTGGACGGTCACAGTTCCAGCCCTGCCATGTGGTTGTGTTGATTTTCAACCAATGACGATCTCCCCTGAGACCTAATTAACATATTTATTATGTATAGGGATTGTCAAATTACCCAATAGAAAACTGATTATGCGGAAATCCTCCTTATCAAATCAGAGGACAGAAGACAAAATATATTGGTAGGGTGTCAGTAACGTGACAGAATTGAGCCTTACAGTTATTAGTATAACTAGGTGAAACCCGTGCTTTGCACAGTTAGGGAATGCCAGTCAATGTGAAAGTTGGTGGTGGTGGTGGGGGGGTGGGGTCCATCCCCAGACCTCATCCCCATACATCATTGCCATACTTTATGGCCATAATTCATGCCTAT
>JBCAUI010535338.1:0-11091 GCA_038406195.1 Haplosyllis anthogorgicola | reverse complement strand
TATGCCAAAAGCTCATCTGCCACATCCTAACAATCCACCCCACCCATTTTTGCTGCACACACAGCACAGCTGGGTGACCTGCACTGTCTGAATGTGGCAGATGAGCAGCAATGGTTTTCACTGTGTGGATCATATATTTATTTATTTATTATATATTTATTAATATATATATTTACATATTCTTTCTGACTCTCTTTGTAGTCCCGTCGGGTACTGATGGGTTCCATCTAGTACTATTAACAATTAAAAGGCAAAATTCTGTCACGTTACTAACACCCTACCAAACATCTGTCCTGTGATTTGATAAGGAGGATCACCTTTTATCCATTTTCTGTTGTGTGATTGGACAATCCCTGTACACAATAAATTATGTTAATAAGGTCTCGGGGGATTTCCTCATTGGCTGATTATTAAATTAGCACAACCACATGACAGGGCTAGAATGGTGACCGTCCAAAGGAAGGGTTCCACTTAGTATATTTTTAACATTATACCTATTTCGTAGCAACCCTTGATCACAGTATTTTCAATAGTTGCCGTTCCGTTACTGGGTTTGTGGTACGTGATTGTCAGTGTTGACAATGTTGAGCCAGTAACATAGATTGTAATTCGGACATTGTTCCACTCGACTTGCAGTGGGACCTGTAAAAATAGACGTGGGGAATCTAAGTACAAATGCACAAAAAGTAAAATCTTTTGTAAATTTGTTGCTGTCATATCCGAACGATGAATACAAAAGTTTATTGCAATGGATCAGCACTGTCCTTGATAATGTGTGTCTAAAGTATGGTCCTTGTGGGAGTTGCTAAGATTTGAAGTACACTTTGTCTAATAGATCTAATTGATAGATGAGTAGAGGTGATCTAAACACAGGTAGATCAGTTCACAGATGAATGCATTTGCTTGGGAATGCTATGAAATTGATTGTTGAAGTGTGAGATCTGGAAACCTTTAGTTCTGAAACCAATTGGACAGAGTCACCGTCACCTCTAGTCCAAAACAGAAGGTACCAGTGGTTCCAAGAAATGGACCTTAAAAATAAAGCGGTGGGTATATCTCCTTACCAAACCAGGCCATGGTACTCAGTTCACACAGAAAGTGACCGGGCCAAGCGCCAACAAAGTGGTGGTCAGGACCAGTGATAAGATTTATATCTCCCATTGGGGCTGTTCGATTTAGCCCGAATTTGACACTCCAAAACGGTGCAAGTGATCGATTGGTGTACAAAACTACACTCAGTGCGTCACACCAAAACACCACCTCTGGATATTTGGTGTGTTAGTGTAATGAGAAACACACTACACACCAGGCTGTTCGTTTTGAGCACACTGATGCACCACACTCACAGTGCACAACAAAGTGTAAATCGAACAGCCCCATTTACTCACCTCCCGTGTGGGTCCTGGGATCTCACTGGGATTTGCGCTTTGGCTGTCAACTTCCACTTGGCTGACACCAGACACGACCACAAACAGATCCACGTCTCCCTTCTGTGGATTGTTGAAAGTGATCACAATCTTTCCTGTTTCACCTGAAAGAAACACCAGCACATTTCTTTGAAATACCATTCGAACCTGTTTTGAGTGGTATCTTAATTTCTTAAATCTAAACTTTATATTGAAAATGTAACCATTACACACAAATCGTATCAGGTGTGTACACAGGGGATTTTTAGGGAGGTCCCATAAGGTAACGTGGTAAAGTTCTCAAACAATTCTTGTGGACTAACTGGCTGAAGTACAGAATACAAAGTGTGATTTTCTGCGCTGTCTGTGTATGAAATTTGTTCTAGTTAATCCTCGAGTCATTCATTACATTTGATACTTGAGATGAGTTGTTTAGTGTCTCATCAAAGTTAAGGAAAATTGGCAAAGGTTCCGAATTAAAATAGTAGCATGAAAGAATATTTACCATTTGAATTGTCCTCAAAAGCGTCTGGCGCCCCCTGTAGTATGTTCGGTCCTTCACCATTCTCACTGGTAACATCGATGTCATCTCCAAGGTCAGCGAATACATACGTGTCCTTCATTCCATCAGCGCAATATTCTTCCGCTGCGAACAGAATTAAAAGTTACAGTCCCACCTAAATAAAAATTTCTTTTATGCCCGACTTGTGGGCCTTGGCTCACAATTGCTTCAAAGAAAGGAGGAGAGAAAATGAAAAGGCTTCTCCAGTTTTTTCATGCATAAAGTTTATACTGAGCAAAAATATTATGGAACTGACAATAGAGTTTTTGTTTAATTTGTACCTATTCTAATCGGTCTAATTTGATTGAATAAAAATGTAATAATTTCAGTAATGACACTGTCTATCCTGTCAGATTAGACAAACTTGAATAAGTACGAATTAGGTCAAACCTTCAATGGAATTTAATTGCTATGACAACGTGTACGCACACTGCGAGGAAATCTCAACTTAACAACAACCTTAAAATGTTTAAACCTAAGAGTTTAATATATAGTACTATTTATATTCAGAATAATATGGAAATACTTACTTGTTGTAGTGGGGCGCACGGTAGTCGTCACTATAAATATACAATTATAAACATGAAAAATACAGAAAACCACCGTGTAGTGGCTTTAGGTGCATTGTAAACGTTTTATTCAAATTGGGTGTGTCACATTTAAACATCCACAACTATTCCCACAATTTTGATCTTTCATAATGCTGTGCAAGTGATAAACGTGAACAGAAATTCTAACCATTTGATACAATAGAATTTCATACTGGGCTTTCAGTGGCATCACCAACACAGCGAGGGATTCGTTTGTTCTCAAACCTTTCTAAATTGATAGAAGTTTCAATAATAATTTTTCACATGTCATAGAACTAGCAATAGAAAGATATGTTTACCTGATGTAGTTGGTCCTGGGGTAGTTGTCGGTCCTAAAATGAAGTTTAACAATATTTTATATCACTCATTAACATGCAATCATCATGTATTTTATCTTATTACAATAATCATTGGCAAATAAGAAACTTAGTTATTATTCTTTAATTGTTTTTAAAAAATAAAAACATACCTTGTGTTGTTGTTGTTGCTGTTAAATAATAAAATTAAAATGTGTGTGAGTAAACATTCATACAATTTACATGTATACATACTGTATTACCGTCAACATGTTATCAAATTGTAAAACAAGCAAAAGCTTAGGATGTTATTGTAGCAAATACGTAAGGCGATGTACAAGCCCGCCTACGTATTGCTTGGCAGATGCTATCTAGTCTGCAGCTCAGTACACAAAAATCGTATCAGAAGTTTAACAATAGCGCGTCAAAAGCACAGCGTGAAATTCTTTCGTTCTCTGCTTTGTTCTCTTCGTTTCCAAAATGATACGATTTTTGTGTACTGTACCCCATTCTGGGGTGTCTGCACTGCGCATGGGGTATTAGTGGTTAAGCTGGGGTAAAGTAGGCATACCTTGCGTGGGCAGCAAGCAGTGCTTACTTTATCCCCAGCATTATGATGAAACAATAATTCAATCTGTCACGATAGATCAGCATTTTATGCATTTTATTCTTAAAGCGGAAGTTCCATTATAAGTACTCAGAATTTTAGGAAAGATTAAAAACATAAAAAAAACCCTTCCCAAGTTGCAAATAAATGATTTGTGCACTGTGTTTAGTATGTTGGACATGTTTGACAGCACATTGTCCTTAATTGCAAAAGGTGCAAATGTCAATTATGTTTGATCAAATCCCACTTTCCAGCTCTGCAGGGGCTATCTAAAGGACAGCCTAGGCAAATCTTGGCCATTCTCTTGGTGTCTCTCCTAGAGTGAAAACCTCTGTGTGCACATTCCCAATACAAATGACCCATGCTGTTCCTATGACTTCTGGCTGAAGACTGAAGAATGAACTGCTCCTGCTGCCCTTATATACAAGCCCAGAAGGGGTGGAAGCTGAGCTTTCACTTAACACAAACAAACAAATAAAACAGATTCACTTACGGTGGAAACAATATTCAATTTCGAGTTGGTTGAACCCGTTGGTGCTCATAAAGGATTCTGGAAATTCAATTCTTTCCACGCTAGTTGGTTCGTCAAAAGCGTATTCGAAGATACCATTGCCGACCTCTTCGAGATCGTTCTGAAATTATCGCCAAGTATCATGAAGGTTACACTAGAGGTGTAAATATGAAGTTGACTTAATTTCGATTGTCGGTTTTCAAACCAACAAATATATCGGTCTATCGGTATTTGTTGAAAAACTTAGTAACGAATACATAAGCATGCTTACGCGGTTTATTTCATGAGAAAAAATGTTCAATTACCTCGTCCAGCTCCATGGTGTCTTCACCAGTGGGCGTTATGTTCAAATCTATGTTTGCTGGATCATCTGGGTAAAATCGAATGGCGAACACCTGTAACAATAACGAAATGAATGATTGATTTGCACCATAAAATTCTGATACAGTGGTGTCCAATGGACCCGTTGTCCAAAGCTGACATGGCAGGTAACTTCCACTAATTTGGGAGTCAAATTTGAAGTGATTATATATTTATGCTGCTTATTTTGTGTTTGACCTTTAATCAATGCAAGTCCAGATAATTGGCGGATCCAGAGGGGTGCATTTTTCACCATTTTGGGGGGGGGGGATTTTAAAAATTTTCGGGTGGGCGCCCTCCCCCTCCCCTTCGCCGCACGGGAAATCCTGGATCCGGGCAGATGTACACGCACTTGTTGCAGGAATTTTCTTTCTTGGGCTGCGCTCTCATTTTAACTGTTGCACCACGGTACCTCTCAACAGTTTAAACTTGATGATATTTGTTTCGCCTAGGTGTAATCCTAATAATTTTTGCAGAAATTATTATTATTTATTATTCGTATCGTAGCTTTTACTTTACAAATGTCACAACGGCTGCGGTGTCTATTGTCGTTTACTCCTTAACTACGTTTACTGGCACAGTGAAAACCCCAGAGGATGTTGCGACTAATCGCTCCTTACGCCCGGCTAATAGATAGTGACATGACTATTTCCTTAGATAAACAAATTAAATCAGAATAAATACAACGAATTTACACAAGTGAAGAAAAGAGAAAATCATAGATTGCGCAATACTTTGGGCATAGGCAAAGATAGATATGATTTTTTTCACTTACAATACTTTAGTCTACGCCCTTATTTTTACTGTGGTATGTGCGATATCTTAGAATTATAATATCTCAAGAGAGACACCGTATATTAAAATATAGGCACTTACATAGCATTTTAACGATAATAATTATTGACACAATTGCACTTGCTTTATAGTGCAATTTACCCTTAAGTTAATTCTCTGTGATGACTTTTAATGTCTAAGAATCCCAATAGTGAATAAAGTAAACTTGATTGGGTTAATCTCTACAATGCACTGTTGTGATGCCTTACAATTGTTATTAGGAGTTTTCAAATCATGACGGTTTCTTCTAACATAGTGAGATGGCAAGAATGTATTTCACGAAACAATTATTGCATCTAAAGTAATAGCTGTTTCATATCTAAGTTTCGGCCCGAAGAGGTTCTAGAACTTTCTAAATTGTTCTGTCTAGATTATTGCTGATTGGTTGGTTCTAAGGAATTTGATACTTTCAGAAAGGTAGTAAAATTACACGGAAAGCTTTGGAACCTCTTTTCATAGACAAAATAAATCAATAGTATTTGCTGACCCAATTACTCAATTTTTATCAATTGCAACTCAATCAATATTAAGATTTACAACCAAGAAAATCTTGAAACACATTCTTTATTTTTGGTGTTTTGATTTTTTTAAAGAAGGTTACATAAAATGGGGTTACAGTGGCGGATCTAGAAATTTGTTCGAGGGGGCTCAATGACTTGGAATAATTATGGCCAAAGATGGTGGCCTTATTAAATTAAACATTTTTATGCAGGGGTCCGGGGGTGACCATTGGCGGATCCAAGGAGGATTCCAGAGGCGTGCGCCCCCGTACAGCCCAAATTTTCTTCATTTTCATGCAGTTTTTGACGATTTTTATGCAAAAAGTAGGTATAAATTGGAGCGGCCCAAAGTTGGCGCCCCCCTCGTATGAGCAATCCTGGATCCGCCGTACACGCACTGACGAGGCCCCTAAAGCCCCCAGATCCGTTACTGGGTTAATACTGTACACTCCTCCCCGGATATATCGATATCACTTATATCGATATCCCGCTTATATCGATACTTTTTTTCTGCACCAAATTAATAGACCCTCATGTTAATTGTTCCTTTTATATCGATATCCCGCTTATATCGATGCTATTTTCCCGCACCAAAAATATCGATATATCCAGGGACAAGTGTATATATACACATTACACTTTAAATTGTTAGTACTAAAATCGTAAAATAGACTACCTTAATGCTGTTTGATGTATATTTAGGGTTGGGCTCAAAGCCAACGTCCCCACTTATTTGACTGGATATTATCGTATCCGATGCAAAGAAAAATCTGTCGAAGTCATTGTCGAGTATGGTGTCCTACAATTGAAAGAACAACTCCCATTAATAACGTTTAAACCTTTCGCATTAGTTTCACTGCAATTAAATTAAGTTAGACACATTTGAATGTCACAAAGCCTTTTTAGTCATTTGATTTCATTTGGACTGGCAGCATTTTCAAAGAGCGGAGAATTGAAAAAAATAAAAATTGAACCTGATCATTAAAAAGCCAAAGTATTCATATTTTTGTCAATAAAATTTAAAAAAAAAAGTCCGATCAACTTATGAATAAATTAATCGACGCAACCAACTGCCGGGGGGGGGGAGGATATTACGGGCTACGCACGTAAGCTCCGCCCCTTACACCCCCTAGCTAGCAGCCGCACATAAGCAGAGAGGGCATTAGAGCCCAGGGTACTGCAGAGATAACACCTACTAAGCAGTACGTAGCAGGCTAGACAGCCAGTAATACGCAACCTAGGCTTAGCTACTTACTACACAACGGAGCGATATTTTGCCATACGCAACATGTTTCAGCTACCATTTGAGCCTATTTGTTTTAGAAATCCGGATTTTAAAGTGCGGCTGGAATGTTATCCAAACAATTGAATAAAAAAGCCTAAAACACGTCATGTGCACTTACCCTATACTGATCCGGGAGTGTTAAGAGGAAATCCTCATAGACATCATCGTTGAAAAATTTTTCATCACCTTCCAAACAGATCTTTGGTGCTGCAATACGATAAAGAAATTCAAATTTTAGTCCAAGCCAAGGTGCTACTTTTTTGCACCTGCGTTTGTGCGCGAGTTCTTCCTTTTGGTCTTACATATAAATTTATTCACTTTTGATACCTCGCATCTAGTACTAATGTACATCAAATGCGGTTTACAACTTTTAACTTCCCAGCCGTCATTAATGGGGCTGTTCGATTTACCACTTTGGTGTGGATCGGGAGTGACAGTGCACGCATTGAATGTTCTATGTGTCTACGGATCACACTGGGAGTGCACCTTTCATGCACCACCTATTGGGCCTGGTGTGAATTGTTAAAATTGTGGGGAGTCAGGATGTTGGGGCTTCAACACCAGGTGTTTGTTTTGAGGACTAGTGTGTATCCATAGAGAGAGCCCACCAAACCTGTGTGGGGCACACCAGAATTGTAAATCGAACAGCCGCATTGCGAATCACTAGTGCGACCAGTAGGTGGCGCTAGGGTCGCACTTCCCATCTAACGGCCAAAGTTCTTTTCATTTCCAAGGATTTTTATCACTAATATTTTAGAAATCTTCATAAATTTAATAGGGTGCCTCACTGTCCTTCTGTAGGAACTCTCAGATACGTTTCCACTTCCGATACTAATTGTCCTATCGCGCTTTGCGAATTAGAGTACTGTGATGGGCACAGCAAAACGCCTGGATGTTGAAAACTTGGATACAGGTGGCTGGCATGTGAGGACCTTCGTTGGCATTGCCGATCATGGATTATTGGCAGATCCGGGGGGGGGGAGGATTCTTAGTCAACTTCTTCATTTTCATGCAGTTTTTGGTGATTTTTTTAAACAAAAAAGGGTTAAAGTTTGGGGCGCCTCAAGATTGGCACATCCCTCCCCCTTTACGAGAAATCCTGGATCCGCCAGTGTGACTGATCTACAGAGCGTGATAGACTACTTCACATGGCAGTGAAAGAATTCTGGTGTCTTACTTGTGGTTGGTGCAGTTGAGGTCGTTGTAGTTGGTCCAGGTGTGGTTGTGGCTGTCGGATAAAGAAAATAAAATACTTAAAAATAATATTTCCCCGCCGTTTCTGTATTTTTCGTCAGTATTTACAAATAGGTATTATTGTTATCTGACAGTTTTATTGACCGAATGAAATTTACAGTAAGCGTTTACCTGAAGGCGTTGTTGTTTCCTTTGGAGTCGTTGTTGCTGGGGGAGATGTTGTCATTGGTGACGTGGTTGTTTCAAATGGCGTTGTAAATGGCGTTGTTGTGGTTACTGAAGTGATAGGACAATGTTTAAGTTTTATTTTTGACAGTTTCTTAATTGTTCTTGTTTTTTTTGGTTTTTTTTTATAGTTTTTTTCTGTTTTGCAAATTAAATATCGACATGAAGCTTTGCTGTATGGATTGGATTGGTTTTTATAATGGGGCCTATCATTTCAGAAAATTAGCCTAATATAGATTTACATTTTTTTGTCATAACAAGAAATTTACATTCAAACTTGCCCGAGTCACCGGGAGAAACGTTAAGCTCTCCGTACAACCAGATGTTGAACCCACCCTGTCAGATCATGAAATCACTATTAAAAGTTTAGCTTCAGCCAACAACTGAATTTCATGCTGAGCTCTTTCAATTCAATTGTTGCGGAGTCTAAACTTTTTATGGTAATTTCATGATCTGAAAAGCTTTTTGTATACATTTACTGTACTGGACTAGTGGATATACGGTAAATGGACAGTTAACTTACCAACTTCATAACAAAGTTTTATTTCAACGCCTCTGATAACAGCTGTGATACCAGGGTTCTTCTTGTATTCGATGATGACCTCTGCAACTGTTGTGTCCGGAATGGTCACGGTCAAAGTTTTTGATTCGTGAGCTTCTATGCCAGGAACCTATGTGAGGATATAAAAACGGTTAGTCCTGCAAGCTGGATAGGTACACTAGATAAGTGCTTGGAACCGATTCACGGTAAACCGGCTAATTGTCTGCCTGTCCCTACTGGGTCTGCCACCTAGCGGTCCACCATGTTGAAAAATAGACTTGATACTGCTTCCAATGATGCTAGTAACCAGACAAAAATGTCGGTGTCATCGATGCCTTGGAGAAAATATTATCCTAACAATCGTCCGTCAGAAGGAAGATGTCGCTACTAGTCTATGCGGCTAATCGGTTAAATATTCGCTTGGTTAAGTTAACTCCTGATCATTGGCAGATTCAATGAGGGAGCCCAAAGCTCGCGCCCCAAAATGTTTCGATTTTCATGCACTTTTTGGTGATTTTTACGCAAAAATTGAGACGTCCAAAGGTTTATTAGTCGCCAAGTAAAATTCACTGTCGTGGCACCCCTGTAATGAGGCTTTTTTTCTTATTTCAATCTCTACCAAATCTACCTAACTTGAAATTCTGATACAGACACATGAATTGTCTGATTTTTAACCTGATTTTTGTCTCAAGACAATTTTCAATTTGGGTTAATACTAATTTCAGTCCAATGACGGAATACTGTTCAAGACTAAATTCAATCCTTGTGCCAAAAAATGAAAATTGACCAAGAAGCTTACTTTTAAATTGATTGTATTTCAAACACAAAGGGTTAGCAATGGAGGAGCTCAATTGGTAAGTCTGAAAAATTTGGTAAATTAGGTAGATTAGGTAAACGAAATTAATCCGAAAACCCTAGATTGATAGTTACCGTCTGTGGGGCCGGGTCGGGGCCGCCGCCTGTAACGGCGACGCCTATGGTTACCTCCGTGACGCCCGCCACAGTCACCTTAACCGTCATCTCACCCTCCTTGGGGCTGAGGAAGCTGACGATAACTTCTCCGTCCGTATCTGCCGAGAAAGACAAAATAAACTAAGATTCCATTTAATGTCTGTCGAATGACAGGGTATGTGGTCGTCCGCCTAAAAACTTGTAAAAATAGAAACCAAGACAAAAAGAAAATGTCTTGTAGCTGTTGCCGTGGTTATGACGTCATTCGGCAGACACATGACGTTAAGTTCGTTGTAACGACGTTTCTAGTTTGATTTGTTTTCTACTATCCAAGCTCATCATGTAAATTTTTAGTTGTACTTAATTAAAGTGGTAGAGAAGGCTTACTTAAGCCAATGGCTGTTACTGACATAGCAAGTATATCCCGAATACTTTACAAATAATTATACGATACAAGCAGTTCATGTTGCAGAACAATTATTATTGCGATGATTGAGGATTCTGTCGAAGTTCCAGTGTTACTGGAAGTATTCTTAACGCATTCAGGTAAGTCTCACAAATAATGAAATGCCTTGTTGAAAATGTTCAGGACATACCTGCGGATGCGCCATTTCTTGAAAAACTATTATAAAGTGTGGTCGGCTGCCCACTAACACCCACATACGGTGTACGTTGGCACTGAATGACATCCCGTGAAAAATTAAGAAGTGACTCTGGTGATCATAGCGCACAAGTGAGTAAATACGCCAGTGACAGATCCACCCTTGCTTTGAAACCCACAGACAGAATCACCTCCAAGTCCAAAATAAGGGGTACCAGAAAAACTTAAAAACAGAAAAACAAAACGTACCTGTGGGTGAAGAATCTTGGTACTGATCTCCACTGTCATACAGAAGTGCAGCTGGAGACTTTGTGTCATCAACGTCTGTGCTGAAAACCCTGATTGTGTTATCTACGTCAGCAATGCCGTATGTCTCCAGCATGCCCTTTTCGCACTCTTCTTTGGGCGTTGTTGTTCTCACTGTCGTCACTGAGGTGAACAAAAAGTGGAAAGAGGTTGATATAATGATATGATAGGGTTAATATAGGAGAGTAATAAGGGTTAACATAGGAACTTAATATAATAGGGGTTAATTTTTACTCTTTTGGAGTATGTAATAGTTGCGCGTTTATCCTAGGTTGTGTTTATGAGTTTACTGCGCGTCATCGACTAGCGCACGTCTAATTGG
>JBCAUI010535327.1:0-11092 GCA_038406195.1 Haplosyllis anthogorgicola | reverse complement strand
AATTTAGCGAAAAGTGCATGAAAACGAAGAAAATTTGGGCCGTTGGGGGGGGGGGGAGGCGCCGGCGGCGCGTCCCCCTAGATCCGCCAATGATAACGTATACATATGGCCATTTGGAATAGCATTCCTTCACATGAAACTGTCAAATAAGACTTTTTGTTGTAGAGATTTGAGAAATGAACGACAAGAAATCAATGTATATCAACACTGCGTAATTTGACAAACAACTTCTATTAAGAGAAAGCATGTAGTTAGCGTGGGTTATACAACGTACAGGTGTAGCCAACTGAGACAATAAATGTGTCTCCAGTTCATTCTCCACGTGTAACCCTATCGGTTCGTTTGATGTGAAGGGAAAAGAAATAAAACGCATCTGGCTTGAGAATGAATCTGAATGGATCGTCGAGATCACAATAAAGTACAGATTACTGTCATAGGAACAGACTGGACGCATAGTTGATAATTTTTAAAGCTAAATGTTCTATCGCAGAGAAGAAATTCCAGTTCAGATGTTTGTGATGAATGTTACACACAACAACTTGATAGTCACAATAGACTGACATCTCGTTGCTGTTGAAAAGAAAATGTCACGCTAAGAAAGAGAAGATGAGTCGTCTCTGAATTCCATAGCAGAAACATTGAGGAATACTATGCACGACAAAGTTTGTACACCTGCGCTGGAGAAACTTGGATATCATTTGAGGGTGTGGTAGCAAACCCATTACCCCGTGTCGGTGGGGGAGGGCGCCGACCCAATTTTCGACCAAAATCGGCAAAAGTGCATGACAATGGAAGATGCCCTGGCCGCCCTAGTCCCGCCAACGTTGTGTCTTTCTGCACTGTCCGCACAAGATAACAGAACGTTTATTCCAGTGGGCACTTGTCTGTTGATGAACTTGTCAGTATGCTTTACCAAGTGCCGTGTTGGGATCATTATTCGCTAGAAATAGATTCAGGTAATATTCAGATCATATTGTTTTAGCAAACAGGCTATCGTGGTATCTCCAAAATATGATGCAGTACACAGAATTCGTATCATTTTGGAAACGAAGAGAACAAAGGAGAGAACGAAAGAATTTCAGGGTGTGCTTTTGATGCGCTATTGTTAAACTTCTGATACGAATTCCGTGTACGGGTTCAAACTATAAAACCTTTGAATTATGCGAATAAATAAATAATATTTTGTTGGTTGTAACTATATTTCTAAAGCGCCATTAGAAAAGTTATAAATTAACTTTTTCACAATCATCCCTGTTGCCTTTGATAATTTCTTGTAAAGACAGATTAGTTTTTTCAATCTACTTAAAAAATCATTTACACATTATTCTAGGGGCAAAAAGAAGATGAAACGTTTCCACAATCCATCAGAAAGCTCTTTATGCAAATGGTCCTGCAATGACGTAGTTTTGTACAGTCTCAATCTGAAGGCTGCTTCGGACTTGAGTAAAACTTCTTCACAGAGACATTCCTCAACTGAAAAAGGTAAGTGCAACTTTTTTACCCATGGATAGCTCAATAGATTGCTTTGGAGCCCATTTTGATTTCGTTCTACACTCTGTAACCTTAACGAATTTGGTTAATAAACATGTCAGTGGGATCGTTTTGAACATTTGATGCGTGCCGTTAAACGACCAAGATAGTTAAGGATAACAGATTTATTGTTTTACATCTTGTCGCTTTGTTTATTTAAATTTATTACGAACATAACAAAAATTGATATTCAACTTATTTATTATTTCTGTATGTTTTATAAACAATATCTTTGCTATTATAATTGTTTGCTGTGGCTTTATCTTCACATTGATGTATGTATGGTAAACTATATTTGCCTGTGACCTCTCACTTGAAACAGTTCTTTAAAATTCTCGGTAAGGTTTTGGTTTGGGCAGAAAATTTCTTAGCAATGACAGATGGCAGCAAATGGAAATAAAATCCCTAGCTGGATTTGAACCGGCTACCTTTCAGTTCACAGACAGATGCTCTCCTGACTGAGCTATTGAGGCTTGCACATAAGGCTTCAAGATTTAATCAAATAGATTGGTGTTACTTCCATTAAAGTAACAATGTAAGGAATGAGCATCAAATAAATCATTGTCTTATTTTATTTTCACTGTTACTGTAAAAAATATTATTTAATTTTTGTGTAAATTCATTCAAAATTATAATAAAAAAAATTAGAATGGTAATAAAAAATACCAGGTGGGATTTGAACCTGTGCCCAGTGTGCCTGCCAGTTAAAGGTAAGATGCTCTACTGACTGAGCTCAAGAGCCAACTGCATAAGGGCATCAACATTTAATCCCTTAAATGAAAATAGCATTAATGTGGACATTAGATGGTGCCACCTGCATTGTCTAAAACTACAACGATACAATTTTATAACTGCATGTTTTGTGCATAACGGGAATAACTCTTCTTTTCCATTTACATACAAACAAATTGCCCAAGCAATCACAAAATTATGTATTTGTTGGGGAAAAACAGAAATTGTAACGCCTCTTTGAAGTAATCAACAACGACACTGAGGTGATTTTTTCTATTATTACCGAAAGGTCATGAAATTATTATAAATGTTTTAACGTTCCGCGACAATTGTATTTCGATCTATGTTATTGATGCGAAGAAAATCTCGGCGTGGATCTGTTTTGACATAAAATTTATGTAAATTCACGATCTGATTGACCTACATTTTCTTCTTTCAAAGATGGGAAAACAGTATTGTAATAATTGCATCACAACACGGACTGTCATGCAGCTCCCAAAATTTTAACTTACTTGAGAGTGATAACGGAATTTCACGCTATGGATCAAAAGCTGAATGCGCATAAAAATACAACGCAAAATTCTATTGTTTCAAAACTGATAGTATCTTCATTCTTTGCACATTATTGCACACGAGATGCGTAGGGTAAATGTATTTTCCCCGTCGTTAAACAAAAAATGGTAACTGGATTCGCAGTAATTTTTAAGTTATTTGGCTTGTCCCGTTACTGTCTGTAAGATTCTGGATGGTTTGTTGTTTACGACCAATATTCAAGTTATTTCCTTCTTGGGGAATCTGTTTTGTGACATCTATCTAAATTTATGATACTGATTTTATTGTTGTATTTGAGTTAAATGTAGGTTGGTAATGCAGGTATATTTGTTAATTTACATGTGTGTATAATTTATTCATTCCTAAAAATAAAATGACTGAAATAAACAAACCAACCTGAAGCTTCTTGATATTCGGCTTGTCCCGACAAAATATAAACCTGATCAATTACGTTTCAGCAGTTGCATTGTTAGCACAAATGTCAACCGCCGTCCCTAAACATGGGCTCAGTGAAATAATATTATGTAAGCACCCAGATAAGATATGTGACTTTTTTTAAAGTTTGACAAGGCTATTAACTGGGAAAGTCGAATAATTTAAAACGTACCACTTGTAAGTTAATTTACTCGTGGTTGTTCCCTTGCTTTAAATGTTTGGGAGCTAAATTGCGGGTTTGTTCTCGACCTATTAGAAGCAAATTTGATGCGTTGTACAGGTTACTGTATATTTGCCAACGCTGAATGTGTCCTGCCGGTTCCCGGTTCTTTCGGCCAAAAACCGCGTGCTTTTAGCGGGCTATAATATGTGAATCAGGTACCCGGCTCGTCAAAAACCAGAGGTGGGATTGGGAAATCCCCCCGACGGGTGGATCGCATATAGTTTTTTATTTTCAAGCATTCAAATCGTTTTAATTGCCATGACAAAGGTACCCAGTTTTCGTTTCTTGTGTTGTGAAATCCGTTCGATCATGGTGCCATTTTTCCGTTTAACTGATGAGAAGGTCTCTGACATGGAGAAATATTTACAAGAGAAAACTAGGAAGAAATACTACTACAAAATTCATCTTGCGTTTGTGAACTTTAACGAAAAAAAGTTCCTTTCACACACCGTGCTGAGTTGTTCTCATAGTGTGTTGCATGGAACAAATCAACGTAAAGGTCAAACTATTGTTCACAGTCCACTTTGTTTGCCGCAAATGTTTTGATAGTTTCAAGAGCTGCAATCTATCTCTGTGAGTGTGTGCGTTTAAAAGTTGTTGAGTTACTATTCACGCACTAAGATTTTGGTGCATAAATGAACTGTATAGCCTAGCCCAAGTAGATCGGAAAAGGGTTCAATGTAACATTTAAAAACAGTTTCCATATCTATGCAATGTCATTACAACTTTCAGCAATTTGAAGGAACCAAATGTAGAGCACACAACTTCATCGCAATTTACTCATTGTAAAAGAAAGGTGCTACAACTACCGCGTTGAAGTAGCTTGATCTCTGTCGTGGAAAAGCTATCATTATTCATTGAAACCTTGATTAAATCCAACATCAACAAGATTAACCGAGTGCTACTGCATCGTAGCACTCGCTGGGTCACACACCTACCCGACTGTCGTCAAACTATTATGTGTGGTCTGAGTATTTTCCAGCAGAAATACTATCAGTGCTAATATCACCTCTATTTTTTCTGATTAGTCTTCTTGTTTTGAGTAATATTAGACACGAATTCTATCAGGTGATCGTAGACTAGACCTCGAAATCTTCGTTTAGAAAATACTTTATGAACATTGTTCAGTCAGATATTATTTTAGGAAGATAGCTTATTTTATCTTATTTAAATCGCTGCCAGCCTGGGAAAGAATTTTCGTAAGTACACTGATTTATAATCTCAAATAATCAGAGAAAAAGTGTTTTTTATTTCGTTGTCACATGTAGATAACCCATTTAATCTGTAAATGACAACAACATTAAAGGAAAAGTCGCAGGCAACAACGTTGAACTTTTTGATGTGGAGTTCTTAACAGACGGGCAATGAAATAAGACAATACAATAAGAAAAAGACTGAAAATTATTTTAGTGTTACAGATGAATTTTCTTCCCAAAATAAAATCCTTATTCAAAGATTGTAATAGTAAACACTTTAATCTGGGTCAAAGTCTAATGTTGTACATATCATATTAGTTAGTTAGTTATATAAATGAAGATCGGTGAACATGTAAATATGATTGAAAATCCTTGAATCTGTTTTCCAGTTGCTTCTTCGTTTTAACAATTGGATTCCCCTCACGAGTAGTCACACCCACATGCGTTTAGTTATCTCCTTAATGCTAAAAGCCCTACAAGAGCCAAGAGACTATTTAATGTTCATTATCCCCGTTGATTTATCTAATTAAATGATCGACACACCTCATATTTTGCGTATTAAAGGACTTACATAGGCCTTAGTTGGATGTATTTACAGGTCCTAAGTTGAAACTAACTTACATAAGCGTTTTGTCACGTTTATGACCAAACACGTATATCTGGCTTGTTGACAAACTTTGACTTAGTTCGTCCATAGTAATTTATTGAATGTAGATTGCCGTTGCTGCAAATAAACTGAAATACAACAGTAAGATTGGCGTTGTAAGTTGAAGCATGTATCTCAAAATAAATTTCCAGATATAAACGCAGCAAAACTGTTGTCATATTAAGCTATTAAAACTACCGTCCAATCTAAGACGTAATGTAGAGGACGTTATGACCATACATTAGCTTCCAGTGCACTTCCACAGCTTGTTGTTTAAGGCAAATAATAGAACCATGGTTAATCACTGGTCACAGAAACTTTAACTGCTAAGTCACATAGTCTTAACTTGGCCTAAAGGACACTGACCTTACTGATGTTAGCTTTTGATGTGGCACTACACCATCCAATAAATGGTAAGCATGAACACATAGACCTCTAACGCTGCCATCAACATTAAATTTTGATTTTATTTCAAAAATCCTAATTGTACATGAAGACTGGTACAATCGATTATTCCCTTTTCCTATTCAAATGACCTACAATATGGTAGAAAAAAAATTCGTCCACAAGATTTTATTCAATGTTGGCAGGTTCCCACCATCTGTTTTCATCAAAGCACCGAATGCCACTTGAAGCTCAATTGACAGTAACGTATCAAAGTGGACAGCATAAAGATGAGATTAATCAGTCTCATAAGGACAAGGTTAATCTTGTAGTTGGGAGATATACTACGTTACAGGGACCAGGTAATCAGAATTTACTCCACCTGGGTTTTCTTTCGTATTGAAAGGAACTCGTAGCTGTACGAACATTATCAGTCTTTGAGTGGCCAGTGGGTAATTTTGACATCAATTTATATCCCCGAATTGGAAATGTTTTGTGCATGTGAGATACATAAGAAAATCTTCATATAACTTTGAATGTCTGACTAATGCACTGACATGTCTAAAAACATTAGTGTTTACATTACTTTTGTACTTTCGTGTGTGATACATAGCTATATTTGGTTATTCAAGCAAAGGGTGGTGTTACCTATCAATTCATTTATCAATTTTGACAAGACATGAATCTTAATATGAGATCTGTAAGACTGAATGTGACAGGTTTGTTCTACATCTGCATGTTTTACAATACCCTGAACACTACATCCCCAAGAACCAGCGTTGAAATTAACTTCGCCATTCGTGGCAATCGGCGGTTATTTATGTCTTATTACAAGTAGAGGTTGTTAAAATGGCAACATGCAAAATGATGCACCATATCATACCATAGTTAAATAACGTTTTTTGTTCGAACTGTTGGATTCGATAATTATTTCTGAACAATTCTCATTCATAATAATGATTCTCATTAATGTTGATGATGTTCGTTGTGCAGACATGTCCTTCGTTAGAATAATGCAAACAGAAGTTTTCTTGTCCCATATACGAACCCCGATCATATGTGTCCAACAATAATTACATGTATAGTTTAATTTTTAGCAATTTAGATTGAAAGGGAGTACAAAGATTGTATTGTAGGAGCCTGAAGTTTGGGTATTTTGGTTCAGGAATAAAGGTAGGCGGATGAGTTTTAAATATGATTAGACAAGTATATAGACACTACAGGATTTTGTTACTCACTTTGACCATGTCTCTGTCGTCTTCACACTGGGCAGACCATCTTATCTATCTAATTCGTTTGCAACGCGTTGTAATGTCGTTTCTAGTTCGTGCAAAGCTTTTCTTCCGTACAGATAAGTTTCTGACTAATTTTTGGACGCAGAAGACTGACAATCCTGGAAACCCGCCAAGTGATCATTATCCTTGTAAGGTAACCTTTACTCGTTGGTTTATAGGTGAGGTAACTTAACGCAAATTTACTGTAACGTATTTATGTATACACACGTTAAAAACTGAAAAGGGTTAATATAATAAAAACAAGCACATTGATTATGAATAAAGAGCTAAAAAGTTCGCTGAATTCCAAAGGACGATTTGTGAAAAGCAGAGAATCTGTAAACATTTCCCGATACATGATTTTAGAAATCTATACGAAACCAAAAATTTTATATTTAGAATTTCAGTGTATTTCAGATAATTTAAATATAAAATTCAAGGCGGGTGGGACATTGCACTCCAAATAGTGTGTTTCAAAGTTTCGCTGAGTAGAATGGTGATCAGCTGTGACAAATATCAGTTGGACACACTAGCCCGGCGTGAATTTTATTAAATGCTAACAAAGACTTCCATTGTTCCCTAACCGATACAAAAAGCCTGGATAGTCTCTTTTGTATAAATCATAACATTCCAAGTTTATAAAAAGTGTTTTGTGCGGTGCTGTCGATTCGTAAAATGCATAGTTGATAATTGTTCTTTTTGGTGTGAAATAATTAGTCTCATGACGTATGAGCATATATTTAATTGGTTCTTAACACACTTTATGTAACGGAGTTTACGCAAGTCTGGCTACACGGTACAGATTGCCGTGGCAGCTTGAGTGTGGGTGTGTACACAGAGGTGACTAAAGTTTAGTCTAATGTCACGAAAAGCACAGACATCAATGTGTGGCCTAGGTTAGACGGCTTCTTTGAAAGTTTTAAGTCTTGTGAGTGTGGTATACATCTGCCGAGATCTTGGATTTTGTGGTAGTTTTCTTCATGATGTGTAAAAATAATACTGTTTGGTCAGGGCAATATTGTGGCAAATGTTGATCTTAAATATCTGGTGCTGAATTTGCAAAATGAATGATGATATCACTGACAGAGAAAAAAATTATGGGACACAGGATCGCGTAGCTAAATAAAAAAGGTATATTTGCTTAAAATGCCTGGTAATTCCAATCATTGACCGTGTTCCGGTTGCAGAGGTCTTGGTGTTCACTGTCAACAAATGTGGCGTTTCACATGTCCTGTTATCGTCGTCTGTAATGTGAATAAATGTTAACACAAACATCTAAAGAATGATCAAGTAACCAATGTGCAATGATATCTCGTAAACCATAATGTAGCTGACATGAGTTTGACTAATGCTGTCACACTAAAGCTGTCAGATACAGTAAGGCTTCATGAAGTCAGAAGATGCATACTATGTCTTCTAACTACATCCCTAAAATTGACGTTACACTATCTAATTCTAAACTAACTGTAGAGACTTCTAATGTGTTGTCAGACATTGCTACACTAAATTTAAAGAAGTATCGTGTATCGTGTTCGTGTTTGTAAAGTCCGCCAACCTCAACAGTTAATTTGGTTTGAAGCTGGTTGATTTCAAAAGACAGTACACGGAATTTGTATCAGTTTGGGAACAATGGCGTATCAAAAGCACAGCATGAAATTCTTATATCCTTTCATTTGTTCTAGACACTTCGAAACTGATACAAATTCCGTGTACTGAATCTCTATGTGCAGATGTGCAAAAGCTTGGTTAAGCAAAGAACCATTTTTAGACAAGATCGCATAAAGTATTTTTCAACACAGCTTGTCCGTTCGTGCCTGGTAATTTCTTGACACATTGTGGAGCAGTGAAGGTGACAATCCTGGTCAGTGCACATTATCCCATCTGCAATCTCTTTACACCTATCTGTGACGAAAATTTGGATAAAATCAAATTGAGCAGTATTTCTGATAAACAATTGCAGAAAACGATATTTCCCGCTCCAGATCCTATGATCTAGTTGCGATATTCAACCGAAGTTCTATGCAACCTGGTGAAGATTTTGACCTACGTTGAGCAATGTGAAACTTCAGGTGTGCATTGTCAAATGATTTCCAACTATTATAGAATATCATAGAATTACGATAGATCCATTTTATGGTCTATGAAGTCAGTCAAATTAAATAGAACTTATAAAAGCACTAATGCCTAATTAATCCTATAACATTCAAATAAATTATATTTCTATTTTGTACCAGAACATTATTTAAAATAAATATATAGTCAGATGTAACCGGATTCAGTAACACCGCTTCAAGTGGATGAAAACGACATCAAACACCGATTGGACAAATGACGCAGATAACACCTGAGAGAGAAAGGGCGAAATCCCACTCAAATAAAGTGTCTTGTTCAGACTCCCCTTAATCAGCGCCTATTTGTATTTGTCATGAAGTCTGCCACATAGATAGGTAATTCGGAAAACGGGCGACTCTTAAATCTGAAGCAAGCGTGGATCAGACAGTGAATCCAAAGCAACATGCAATAAAAAGTTTAAATAAACGTTGAGCATCCGTCTCTAGATCCGACGACTGAGGGGTCGAAGCCCGTGCGGTACAAGCGAGCGTGTACAATGTACATACGCATAAAGTGTAAGCGGATGCAAATCAGAAGTGAGTCCAAGGATCATAGAGCGCAAGGGAGTAAGCATGCTGGGGAGAGACCAACCCTGTCACTGAAATCATGTTTGCCTATGCCTATTGCATCAACTAGCCAATAAGCTCCGTCGGCTGTCCCCTTCCTTTTTACCAAGGTTTCACACTGTGAATTACAATGATTCCTATTGGTTAGTTTGCAAGGCAAGTATCAGTTTCTCAATGTCTTTTAATAGTTTTTACCTGATAACTCTTGAAATAAGTGTTCAATAAGAAACATTTCAAAGTAAAACTGTAGAGTCTACTTTGATACGCCTTTTCGATTTTTTCTTCTAAATCTACTTGGAATTACCCTCAATGTAACACGAGGAATTTCACCTTTGAAAATTAAATAACCAACATGAACCAATATCTAAGAAAGGGAATATTAATTTGCTTCCCAATGTTTGTGGCACTTTAAAAACATGTCTCGATACTAGAATTATGACTAGAATTATAAAATACTAGAATTCTTTTTCCTAGTGGAAACTGCCATTGTAGTAAAATTAAATACAAGTCCTAAGCCCTCAATAAAACATCTTACGACCTGGAAATGTAACAAGTCTACAAAAACAGTACTGATCACCGTAAATTCAGCCTGTATTCCCCGAATGATAGAGCTGCGGAAATGCTTTGTACATATTTGATCATTGAATGTCTGTACCTTTGAGGTATCAACTTCTGTAAAGAGAATCAACTCTAAGTACAGCCTGTTAAACATTAAAACCTGCCAGAGGAGTCACTTTTATCACACGAAACACGGTACATGTTCTGCGGGAGTAAATTCTGTTAGCCGAATGTAGACAAAGACTAATATACTTGCTAACACGCATTAGGAAAACTGGTGGCAGAAACGATTGGGAATCTGATAAAATCGTAATCCGACGATGTAGCAGAAAAAATTGTATTTTCTACTGCAAAGAGCTATGGACCACGAGCTGGAAACCATGAATGTAATGTACCTATTCTTACCTCATTTCAAACTACTTACTATTACTTTCTAAAAATGTTGAAATGAAAATATGCAGTCTAAAAGATTGGGGATTGCATATTTTTTTTATTGTTTGCAAGCAACTGAAGCAAAATTTTCATTCAGCGCGCTTTCATAATTTAACGCCCATCCTTTAACGCGTTAAGAGTGGTTTATTACCTAGCGGTACCATCAGCTCGTTTTCATAAACATAATGCACATTCATAACGCAACAATATGTAGCATTATGTTGCTTTATTACATAACGATACCAGACCAGCGTTCTGTAATAAACCAACATACAATATTTAACGCTTGTTGTTGCGTTAAATGGTGGGTGTTAAGCTTATGAAAACGAGCTGTTAGTACATATTGATACGGCTTCTATTTTGAATTATTTGCAGTGATTGGTGCATTGAATGGCTAGGATGTGCTTAGTGTTGACATTGCTGACAACTAGTGCATAACAAGTTACCTGTCA
>JBCAUI010535316.1:0-11093 GCA_038406195.1 Haplosyllis anthogorgicola | reverse complement strand
AGGACTTGATTTAAATATTGGGGCAACATCTATCTTCTGGATAAATGTAGGCCAATGTCAAGGCTTAAACTTTGATGAGAAAGGGTCCTTACGGTGACACACTGTCACAATGCCTAGATTAGTTCTACAAATGTTTCAGACATATTGTTTAAGAAGTTCATAATGGTTGTCACAATATAAATTATCAAATAATTAAAAGTTTAAAATTTAACCAGGGAAAACATGCCCCAAATGCATGGTCTTATCAGGTTTTACGACATTTGATAGTTAAAGAAAAATTCATTTTAGTTACTTTATTTCTCAGTTATCTTTATCATATTTATTACTTAGTTTTGTTATTGAATTATAGTTTAGTACCTTCTTGTAGAGAAATTTCTGTCCAATAACTAATTTTATGAATCACAAAAAAATTATTTCCGAATATTACAATGTTATTTTGCATAATTTCTTTTGCCCTCATGTCAAGAGTGTCAATCACATAAGCAAGTTTCCTACCTGGTTTAGTGATCGAAATCAACGAATCGAAACAATCATGGGTAATGTGGGTTGTAGAAAAAGCTGCAGCACAAAACACAACATCATACGTATCTGAAATTTTGAAGTTTGAAAGCTTGAAGTCGTGGCTTGAATTACTTTGCACACCCATGAAATGAACTGTTTTAAACATTTCAAATTCTATTTTCTTCACTTTTTCATATTGGTATTTTTTCTGGGGAATGGGGTTGGGGGGGTTGGGGGTTGGGATTAATCGAAAAAAATATACATTTGACCTCCAATAAATTTCCACGATGATATATTTGCTGAATTCTTTGTTTAATTTCATGGTTGCATGATTCCCATTACACTGAATTATTTCATGGTACATTTAATGATTTGATGCTAAAACGTGTACCTTTCATAAACCATTTTTAGCTTCTGTACAAACCTTTCTCAACTCCTTCAACTCCTTCAGGACGTACAAAACCGCAGATATATTTTCGGAAGATTCCTTTCGACCTGGCCTCTTCCAACATACCTTTTGAAGAGTCTAACCCGTCTATTTGGGTGAATCCCCTATTTTTAATCTAAAAGTATGAAATACAATATGCTTTATGCGAATCGGCGTGTCATCGTAATAAGAATGCATAAGAATATTTACCAGTTGTCCCATGAATCCAGTGCCACATGCTATGTCCAATATTGTTGCATCGTTATCAATTCTGACGAAATCAAGGAATTCATCCACATGTTTTTCCCTGTTGAAGAACCGGAACATTTGATCCTAAATTATAATTAACATATTTTCTATTTAGATCCTATTTGTGTGTACTTTTATTTTATTTTCAGATTCATTATGAAACTTATGAAAATTATCTTAGACAAATAAGATTTTTACACCATCTATGACACATATTGATAGGGTACCATCAATTATTTCGATATTACACTGAATCTGTGAATTAAATATGAAATTAACGTAGTTTAAACGGATCCTAATAATTTAGACTTTCAAACTTTCCATTCCGATGAATTTCCAGAGGGGGTTCACGTCTCGTGCCGTTGGTGTGGTATGCAAATACGTGCGATTGAAGTAATGGATACGATTGTAAGGCATTGTATTAGTCTCAGGTCTGTGCTGGACGGATTCAAGGTTGGAATCTGCGCAATCCAGGAATGGTGTCTGCATGGAGCAGTCTCTAGCCTAGCACTGATTACACTCCCTGGGATCAAAAGTGCTCCATTAACTTAAAGTTTTACCTGAACTTTAAGTAAAACTTTAACCCTTTACTTCACGTAGTACTTCCTATTTCCTGTCAAAATCTAGTTACATAAAACTCGTATTCCAGTCCTTTCTTGTCCGCACAAATCTTGTGAAAACTACAGTAACACCAGTCCCCAAAGAGCACAGACCTCTGAGCATGGTCATAAAATTCTCATTACCACTAATCATTGTGGTTTGTTTATCATGAAATCAGGTCACCGTAAAATTCATTGGAATTTCTTTGGTTATTTTTTCATAATATTATATGTAACATTTGTTTGTATTTGAATAGTTACTCATTCCCAGGTCAATTTGTCTGTTCATGTCCTCTATAGTTGTAAAACTAAACTATATATAAGTTTGCATGAGTACATTGTGTATAAAATTTAACTTTATTGTAGACTTTCAGCCATCTGTTGTAATACTTTTTATTTCAGAAAAACATGACGTCTATTTTTTAGTAGACTAACTACTAACAATAACAAAGATCCACCCCTGGAAACTGTACAAAACTCTTGAGACCCATATTGTCTAAACACCATTTAATTCCTATAAAAAATGTATCCAACATTAAATTATTCAATAACATTAATTTAATTGGAAAGATATTACTTTCAATTATCTAAAAAAAATAATTGGTGGAATTTTTTGTCAATAGCATTTGGTCTGCAATTTTACACTTCAAAGAAGACCAAGCTTGTGCAGTGATGGATTTTCTATCGTGGCCATTTTATTATCCTGTCAGGACCCAAAGAAAACATAAAGGGTTGATTAGGTAAGATACAAATGTTTTTTTCAACCCAGTTATTATTTTTTCCCCCATCCCGCCAATATTCTCCCCATAAATTAGAGTTCAGAGTTTGTGGTTTTTCTTTACGTCATGTGTATGACAGAAATTTTGGGCCAATTGAAACACCATTGTGCAATAAAATACACTTTGAAACAATGAACAATTTGGTTAATATCATTTCTTATGGGGCTGGCTTCAGCCCCAAAAAACTACAGACTCTGACAGGTAAATCAGACTGATTTTGTGTAGTATTTGTTTGGGTTTTACTGGAGATGATGTAGAACATAAAATGAAGACCTGCCATATCTGAAAAGTTCAAAATTAGAATTCAAAGCTGCCATGCTGCTTCAAATTCTTGGGAAAAAGTTCTGGAAAAAACCTCGCATTTTTGAAATCACATCAATTATATGAAATAAATTCCCTACTTCCATAATTAATGCCACAAATTTGTGTAATATTTCCATTTCTTGTTTAAACTAAAGGTTGTAACAATAATAAAGTAAATTAGAGTGGTATTTCATCTTTTGTTGCTGTCAGGCTACTTTCCACATGCCATATTGCACTAAGTTATTCCTGTGCACCTGGTAATGTAAATCACGACTAAATTCCATGTAATCTATTTTCTAATGGGGTCATTTATATAACTTGTCAAATTTCCAGACACAGACAAAAGAAGTCTGTCAAGTTTATTGTTTACACAGTGTGTTACACTCATGTTCTGTCAGTGCATTATTATGTAATATTTTCATATTTTAGATCTCCGACACTGGAGAATAACATACTTTGAGCTTGATAAGGTGAGATGCCACATGGCTTCACCTCACACATATTCTAAACAGAAGCAGGACATGGGTGTACAATCAGTTTGTATCAAAATTCTACTACATGAATGATGACAGATACCAATGGACAGATGACTGCGACTGGAGCTCATATGCCAACCACTACTGCTGCACCATCTTGGTCAATGCCACCAACACCCCCAGAGACTGCAGCTACTGGCAAGAAATCAGAAGAGATGAACATGGTCAACCCCAACTGAGATTTAACCTCACCTTCAAAACTGAGTACTGTCCATTCAGGTTCTTTGATGTCATCAGTGATGGATGAATCACCCAATTTTACCAGTATGAGATTACCTTCTTGTTCATTGTGGACTTGGGGGCCCTTGCCACAATCTACCCGAGCGGCACAGGGTGGACAGCAGATGGAATGGAGTTGGCTACCTACAGTGAGTTTTGTTACCTAAAATTCACCAAATAATAACTTCCAATAAATCAGAACTTAGCACTTCATTGTTCACCTTAGTTAGTTGTAACTAAATTAGCATCATTATTAGCGTGTTGTACAGCTATTCATTTGTCTTATGGGTACAAAATTATAATCAATAAATTATAATTAATTCAGGAAAAGTGGGACGCATCCACTTTGTAAAGTTACAAACTAGTACAATTAATTGAAATTTACAACATATTTCACAATCTCTATACTACTTGTGTACATTTTTAATTTCAGACAAACAGAGCATGCAGTTTATGAGAATAAAGTCAAATGGGAATTTAATATTCGGAATTTGGAAGGGAATCCAGAGTATCTCATTGGTTGGACAGCAATTTGGCTCAAAAAATTCAGACTGGACTGTATGCCATCAAGTCTTAACCGCATGTTGGAAGATTACAAGTTATTTCATAGGTTATTAGTATTTCTAAACTACAAAAATAATTCATATTTGTTTTCTCAAAATAAGATATTTCAGCTAGTCATATGAATAGCCAAGAAATATATTATCTTTCTTAGCTTCCCCATGATGAAAAATTACAAGAATAATCTTCGTCCTGAGGAAAAGAAGAAGTTACAGCACAAGTACAACTGTCCAGACATGTGGAAGTAGTGGAGTGTTTGCATGTAACAAGTATGGCCTCAGAGTATGGTATTGTCAATTAGTTACTGTCTTCTATTATTGGGTTGTACTATCATAATGTGTGTGTAAATTGGTTATTCAAAATGACAAACAATCTTATTGGCATTACCGATGGTCCGATGGAGTCATGTACAAAACTCAGAAAAAAGAACCAAACTCTGTAATTGTTGTAGTTCTTAGTTGTCGTAAGTGTTTTTAAATACAGGTCATCCTGTTTAGCTTGAACACTGATAACTCGAAATTCTGCTTAGCTTGAACTTTTTAAAAGATCCTCTCAATAGTTTATCTATTGTAAAATTAACATTTAGCTTGACCTTCCACTTAGCTCAAATTTTTTTGATCTTGCCTTGAGGGTTCGAGCTAAGCGGGATGACCTGTAATTATATTTATCCAACAGCAATGCTGCATATCCCACAATGAATACTTCCCAAACATGTCCTACAGCAGCATTAATGTGTGAAATTTCTATTTACCCTACCGTGGTCCAAGCCAAATCCTAATATTAAAATGCTAGCTGATTTGAAATTGAAATTTGTTAACTTAATTTTATTATCTGCTGCCAGTTGCTTTTTATGCAAATATCTATTTCTTTTATATTTGTATATAATTATGTTTTACTACAAGAGCCATCGTGAGAAGAGAATAACTTGTAGGACAGACCACAAACAAAGCTAGTTATGTTGCTTTCTCTTCAAGTGACATTGTCTGTTACTTGTTACAATAAACTAAATCACTTCACTAATCATTTGGATTGTAATGTAGTCATGAATAAAAGTAAACAGTGTTGAAATTCAGTAATGATTACATTAATGAAGTACTTTAATTTTGATTACAGTGGGCTAATGGAAAGCAAGCAAAACAATAGTGTATTTTATAAGTGCCACACCCATACACGTCTTTTGGCCTTTCATTTGGGAAGAAACATTTGTGACCTACACATCTCCTTGGTCTTTTGACAGGCAACCTGACAAGTTCATGGCCATTCAAATTTTCCATATTATTGTGGGCAGGATTTGCCCTAGTTGAAAGCATACATTTCTGTGACGTAAAGCCAGCAATAAGTTCTTAACAAAATTCGAATCTGAATTGCATGTTATATCTTTAGAGGTTTTACGGGTTGACACTTCTTTGTAGGCAATAAAAGCATTGGTGATAGCGATATTATGGACATACCAAAAAATATGCTGCCACATTTTTTTGGAACGGAGATAAACTGCCATAGCCCCTACACATTATGAGTTGATCCATACAGTCTACCCCACAGTAATTTTGACAGTATTGTTTTGCTACATGTGGGATTGTAACCTGAATCTGGCAGACACCTATTCTACGATTTGTTTCAGATGACAATGTAGGAATGCTGAGTGTAGAACATAGCCTCACATCATGAACATCTTTCCACAGACAAGCAGTCAAGTTAGAATGTTTCTTGTCTTGGAATACCTTGAAGGACCCTCTGTCCAGCTTGGACTGCTTTTTATTCTTTAGAGCATAAGGCAAGAGTTTTTTGTTGGCCCTCAATGTACCACATGCATAAATCTGCTTTGTGTAAAGGAACCACAGCAAAGGTATTGAAGTGTACAAGTTATCAAAGTACACATGATGGTTTTTACCTCTTATATCTTTACACAGGTCATTTATAACATCAAAGTAGAGGCCCATACTTGTAGTTTTAGTGTTTCTTTTGCCCAAATAGATAGAAAATCTTTGGGTGTAGGCACTTTTGGCATCACAACACATGAATACTTTCAGACCTGTTCTCACAGGTTTTGCTGCATTTTACTGCTTAAAATCAGCCCGTCCACTAAATTTTATTATGGACTCATCTATTGACTGGCTTCCTGAAGGTTCTTTGATTTCAGGTAATTTACTTGAAACTTCATCAAGAAACCATCAAATTTTATCTAGTTTATCATAACCAGGTAGACCTGCCCTAACTTCTTCACTTCTGTTTGACACATGAAAATACTCCGATATCTTGCTGTACCTTGATATGGGCATAACAGATGCCAGACTATTATTGTGAAGGTACACATTGGATGACCAATATGAATGGTAATGAGGAGTATTAGATATACCCATTATAACAGCCATTCCCACCCAGCCCTTACACTCTTTGACTGACATTGGATACCATTCTTTGTCAACATACTCTAGATGTACTTGACATTTTATTCCTAGTTTATAATTAAAGTACAGATTTGTATTGTTTGTAAATGTATCATAGCATTCCTCAGAAACAAAGAGATGAATATAGTCAGTCGGTGTAGCCTTACTAGTGTCAAAATTATATGGCAAGTTAACTTTTCCTGTGCCTGTGAATTGACATACATGTATAGGTTCAAAATTGTCTTCTCTCCAGTAACAATTGGATTTCAATAAAGTTTGTAGTTCCTCATCTGTTGCCATGAATAAGTTGTCAGAGTCAATAGCTAATTCTATCTCATTGTCACTGTTGTCACTGTTCAGGCCATATTCCTCAGGATTGTCATTATGTGAGTCTTCATTATCTTCACTGTTTTCAGGACTGGATTCACCTGCTGACAGATCACTAAAACTGTTATCCAAATAGTCATTGTTATCTCCATTTGCATTTGTTACAATATCAGTATCAGTATTGTTGTGACTTATGTCATTCACACTATGGACAATGGTATCATTTTCGGATGAAAGAACTGAGATGTTGTCAATAAGGTGATCAATGGAATTCCTAATAAGTGAAACACTGTTGTAGCTAGAAGTTTTGAAATCATCAATGTTGTCATCATTAGGTTGATTAAAGTCTAACATATGAACAGAAAATGATGATTCACAGGATTCAGGACAGGAGTCCGGGACAGTTTCCATCTCATTGTCAATGGAACATTTGTCTGAATCAGACATGTTATCAAATGTAGAAGTCATTTGGATGACTCTGTACCAGTTCCTAGTAATCAGGTGAAGAAGACCTCGCAGACATAGACGCAAAGTATCTACAGCTGTTCAAAAGGTTATGCACATTTCCAAATTCATTCCAGCTCCTGATTTATAAATTCAAATGCAGGACACATTTATTTGTTCTGTTAGAATGTAAACTTACAAATAATAAGCAGCTTCACCTTTTCCTCAAACACCTTAGTTCGTAATCAACACAATCTTAACTAAATTCTTCAAGTACTTGAATAATCTGACAATATATACTCCCAATCATTGTGAATCAAGTTGATGTAAACTCTAAAACTGACCAACTGACTAACTGAAAATATTTGACAAGCCTTTGCCTGCATTTCCTGTAACTAATGGGGTTTTAATGGACATGTCTGACCTCATTACTTGCCCATGGTCAGTAGGTAGTACATTACATTTTTTTACAGTTCAAGCAGATGTGCATAATTATGATATTTTCAGTTGTGAGCAGATATGCACAATTACGACTTTTTCAGTTACATGCAGTTTTGCTTAATTACGGTTTTTACGGTATGTGAAGTAAAGGGTTAACAGTGAGTTATTACCTTTCTGTAATCATTGGTTCTGTCTGTGATTTGAATCTTCAAGGAGAAATTAAATTTAGACATAATCCACTTTGATTCAACAATCCATTGTTTTTTCCCCATTGTACCTAATTCATGAGGATAAAGTTTATTTAAATGTAAGATTATAATACAATTATAAAAGAATTTGGGATAATTTGAAACGTAATTGAATTTTTTATACCATTTCAACAGCTGAATTCCAGAATAAGAAATAACTTACTTTATTCTGCAGGAACTACTTTTTATACAATTTAATGACGCTAAAATGTCGCACCGTTTAACGGCAACGAATTCGCTCAATATCAGAGAAATAATAAAAAGTGTGGGAATTTCATATTTTCACGTCGCAGCTGCCACTTTCATACACTGCTTTGGAAAACTGTATCTGCAGTGATGTCTTGAAGGTCACAGAGCTAGAGTGTATCAAAGATGAATTGAGTGAGGTCTCTCAAGAATACACTTTGTTAAAGCCTTAAGCTATCATACTTCAGCACAGTTCCTATGGAAGATGAAGCTGGCTGATTGAAGCCAAAAGTCCCTTCATAGAATCAATACACAGGCTGATGAAAGGATAATAAGACATTACCTTTTCAAAGTTTACAACAGTGCAGGCTGCCATAGATCACATGTTGCTTTTAGAGGTGAACACGCCTACTTGATGGAATTCCTGTTTAACTTAGTGCTGCTCCCGACTACTTATTACATATTATCAAAACACCTCACCTAATGGAAATATAACATGTAGGATTACACTGCCAACAGAGAGGATATAACGCATTACTATTATGGATATAAGGGCTATGAAAGATGCAGAGTACTTTTATCAGTATGCAAGTATGGAGAGGTAATGTAATATTTATGGTTTATTCATGAATTGTAAATAGATAAGTAAAAACAAAGTCAAAAATTTATCTGTGTATTCATCATTAATTGTATTTAGTCGCGAAAACAGATTTCCTTCAGTTTAGTCCCCATAGTTTTTTGGTTTCTGTCTAACTTTAGCTGTCTAAAATTAGTATTTTTCAAAACTAAATTTAGGAAAACTATTCTTAGCTATAACTGGAAGACAACAAGTCAGAAAGAGAATCCTTTGGGGTGACGTCATTGTGCTAATATAAAGAATACGTCATATCATTAATATGTAGAAAGTCAGATAAGGTGTTTGTGGAATACATTTAGCTGAGTTTGATCTCTTTCCGTCTTCCATGTTGGAAAAAGTAAATGAACAAAAGATAATTCAAAGATTTCATAAATTCCTGTTGACAGGATTCTCAATGAACGTGTCACGCGTTTGGGAATCACTGAGAGGATGATCAATGAAAGCGGGGTGTTTAAAGAACCCACACAGAGGTACAGAAACAACCAACCATCCCACGCCATCCCACCCCCACCGTGCCTAATACATAAACACATAGATCATGTCGAGCCGCGCGCGCGCGCACACACACACACACACACACACATTTACTTACATTTACTAAACCTTTAATGAGGGTCAATCTTCATAGGACACTGCTAAGTTTATGTTAAAATATGGACCAAATGGACATAATTATTTTCTTCTGTTTTCTATTCATGAGCGTTGATGTTATTTGAGGTTCTATTCTATTGCACGTAATACAGGTGAACATGATACTGGTATACACGGCATTTCCTTTGATCCAGCCCTGCAGGTCATTACCAAATTAATCCCTCTTCAGCTATTTATACCTTTAATAGAGCCTTTCATAAACGTACGAATGATGCGTCAGAAGAAATGGCAAATATGGTGTATTTTGTCAAGATGACATTTAGTCATAGAGTGGCTTTCTGGCTCATTTGGCCAAAGAGCCTACAGAATCATGAATTGCCCGTCGTCCGTCGTCGTCATTGTTGTCATTGTCAGCATTGTCGGTGTTGTCTCTGCACACTCACCCTGAGCACACTATTGATCATAGAGACTTCATATCTTACACTCATATGCACCTGTGTCCCATCTCAAAGCCTAGCAAAAATTATACTGCTGTGAGCATTATTCTCAAATTGGCAGCCATATTTGTGTTTTTCTTTGAACCTTTCTCCTGGACTTGCAGTTGAAGACACAGACTTCATATTTGGCAGTCCTATGCACCTAGATACCCTCTTAATGTCTTATAAAAATTATATTGCTGCTCCTTATATTTCCAGTTTGGCAGCCATATTTGTGTTTTTCACAAATCACATCTGTAGATTTGACCTTAGACAGTTTATTTAATTCCATATGATACCGTGACTTAAATCATCATAGTTTTTGATAATGCCAAATGAGCTCAGGTCCGTCTGGACCTCTTTTTAGGGTTTGTGATCGCGTGATGTTACATGCTTTTTGTACAAGGAAATGGCTTGTAAATCAAGTCTGCTTTTAGATATGGAGGCTTTTTTCACAAAATGATACAGCAAATTTAAACTTTAGGTCGAACTTAAGGGATTTAAAAAAATTAAGAATGCGTTTTATTTCATGGTTGCTAAAGTAAAGGTACTGCAAAAACAACTATAAATTAAATACACATGTAATTCTAACATTCTCTTTTAGAGTTGTGTATTTGTTTACATGGGAACCGAAAAGAAATATCCGATACGAGAAGTTGCCCAGGAACTCAGAATACTGCTTTCTACCAGAATGGTACTGTTCAAAAATTAAAAATAGATTTTATCAATCAGCATCTGAATCTCCAGAACAATTTAGGAACGAAAATAGTGTAGAATAAGTAAATAAAATTTCAATGTATTCAGCAAATATGTTTACATTTGTTTGTGTCTCAAATTTTCAATAGTTACTGATATGAAAATAAGCTGTGTTGTAAATGCCTGCGTTGGTTTGACCTATGTGCAACCGCTTTCGTGTTCCGATACTTATCAGCCTCCCTTTGTCCGATTAAATTGTACCAAATCGTAAAAGTGCCTCCATGAAGGTCACCGAATGATTTGCAGGGGCGGATCCAGGATTTCTTATTGGAGGTGGTGCCCCATTGCTTTCAGGTGGTGTTGAGAAATTAGAATATGTTTAAATGTGAAATAGATGACAATTTATATGAATTAAGAGTAAGTTACATGTTTATCTAGAGCATAACAATAAAGTTTGGGCCCTATCCAAAAATCAGCTGTAACCTA
>JBCAUI010535305.1:0-11094 GCA_038406195.1 Haplosyllis anthogorgicola | reverse complement strand
AATAAACGTAGAGTCATCGTAACGCCTCGGGTTCATGTTATCTGTACCGCAACAGCACAAGCATAACCCCACGACAGCCCCCCTGGCCCCCAGTTTTTGGGGCCAAACTTTGGGACCCCAGCACCTCAAGACACTAAAGTTAGACAAATTTAAAAAAAATTTCAGCCTCGCTTCCCTCAGCATAACATGTATGAATTTTTATTTCAAAAAATTTCCACCCTCACTACATTCAGCATCATTTCCATAACAATGTCTCAAATTTTATTCAAAGGTTCACTCTGCTCAGTATAATCTTTACTAGGAGTACTAAACTGTACCCTTAGCACTCTTCCCTTTTATTATTTTCTTGACATACACCATTATGTTCTTATATCCACTGTACACACTCCAGTGTAAAATTATTCATATGTGTTCATCATGTGCACATACATGACTAGATATTTACCACAAATCAAATTTCACCTGCTATCTCCATGTATATGTTTGCATAATGTGGCACTCTGGACTAATAAATCTAGATTCATCTAAATTCATAAAAATCTAAATCAGAAAAATTTTGTGTGTTCAATGTAGATGAAAATAAAATTGCAATATTGTATATTTCTGGTTTTATAATTAAGGGAAAAAGTAATTGCTAAATTTTATAAAGAAAGATGCCAGGAAATGAAAGGAGAATGCATATCTGACAACAAAATACCACAAAGCTTCTGGACCCCATGCCTAGTTTTGCTCACTTCTCCCACGTGGTAGGTGGGGTCAGGTGGTTTTAGGGGCTGGGGTGTTGGTAGGTGGGGTGAGGACATTCCATAGACATGCGACCAAGAGGCTGTCTCGTTTTATTCCCCTCCCCCCCCAAACCAAAGTATCTTAAATGATCTTAACTGACTTGACTTCACTCTGTCTGACTTGACTCTACCCTATCTGGCTTGATTCTTTCTGTGCAGCTTGAATCTAGTCCATCCAGCTTGACTCTACAGGCCCATAGCCAGCTTTTCATGTGAGGGCAATGGCAGATTTAGGGGGCACAGGAGGCACGTGCCCCCCTACGGCCAAAATTTTCTTCATTTTCATGCAGTTTTTCCCGATTTTTGGGCAAAAATAGGTGAAAATTGGGTTGGCGACCCCCCCCCTTACGGGCCGGGCGCCCCCCCCCCGTACGGGAAATCCAGGATCCGCCAATGCCTATAATTGTTCTCGTTAGATGAAATTGCCAAAAATTGGGCACGAATACCGTATTTATTCGAATAGAAGCACCCGGTGCTTAGACCAATTCTCAGGGGGTGTCTCCTTTCAAAAAACCAGTGAACCAATGTATTATACATGTGGTGCAAGACATTTAACATTCTATGACATTTCTGTCACTTAAAAGTTTTCACACAAGATATTAGTAGCATGTTTACAAAGTTTGACTGTAAACAAATGTCCAAGTTGACGAAAACATTAAATTTATTTCTGCCCAAAAACAGGGGGTGCTTCTTTTAGAGAGGGTGCTTCAATTCGAATAAATACGGTATGTTTTTTTACACCCGTTTGAAAAAATGTAATATCTGGACTGAGATGATCTATTTAGGCCTATATTGTATCAGAAATTAGGAAATCATCTCCAAAAATCGATTCATTTTGCAACAATGGAATTTCTCCAGTGTCTTTCACTCAAACAAATGAATCTAGTGTTCACAAAGTGAACAGCCATTAACACTGAGCAGACATTTCTGCTAAAGAATTGTTATTCACACTATGCTGAAGAAAAATATATGTAAAATGCGTAGCGTTGCCACCCTTCTTCCTAGAAAGAAGACAATAAGATACATTTACTACCGTAAACTCGCAGTTAAATTGACAGTAGTTTTAATTCAGAATGAACATTTGCGCATCTTGTTATTTAAGATGCATTTTAGACGTCGAATGACTTCATCGGTTAAGAATCTGATTCCATTATTTGCAACGACTCTAATCAGGAATGCACATGCCATGACGTTTAAAACGGTAAAATGTGAGGCTAAAGAGCAAAATGTAGTATATCTAGTTACAAGTCATTGACAACAGAACAACAATGAAATCAACACAACTTCAACGAACAAATAAAAATCTTACATGCACTTTGTGAAACTGAAGAACGAGTTTGGAAATTTTGATGAATCTCATTACCATATATTTTAAATGTCAGTCAACATTGTAGCTGGAATAAACTATTATATTTAACAGCAGTAACTAGTCGGGTGATTCAGTAACATGTGAAGTTTACCTATTTGTGGCTGTAGCAAATCCATTTATCCTCATTCCTTCACATCAATAGAGCATGTCTATTTAAAAATAGAATGGACTCTAAAAATGGATCGAGAGTGACTTTTATTTTATGCTGGTGGCTGTAAGCAATTTCCAGTTATAATTTTCTGACATTTATCAGAAGTGTACTTTTGCTTTCAGACCTGCTCGGAATATGAAGTAATAGTTGTGTCGAAATGGCTGAAATCAATCATGTTGTTTACCAATAATCTGACCCTAAAACCGAAGCTTTTTGTGTTTTGTTGTGTGGCCATTGATATCACTTGATTTGCTGATACAAAGATCGGGCCAAATAAGACCGAGGTAGTCAAACACACGTATATAGGATCTGATAAAAACATGATTCATTGTTGCACAAATATAATAGTTTTGGTACATACATACGTACAAGTGTTATATAAATCAGTATATGTACGATTATTGATTGATTGGCTGCAAAAGAAGAAGGTTGCCAAGTAATAAGAGCTCTGACACTTTAACGTAGAGAGCTGTTATTTTGTTTTTCATCAACTGATTAGCAATCTGTGATAACACTTATTTTACCAAAAGCTACTTCATCTAATTTGAGCACTAACGTTTTCATATCCTCTGGAGTTTCCTCGAGGTGTAGACAAAATAGTTTGTACCTGCACATATCATGGATTAACAATAGACCCCATACTCTTTTATGGATATTCAGGATTATACGACATACGAACGTGGCTGAAATGGACTTTACATGTATGAAAAACCTTTACCATGTTTGTGAGTCAGTATTTTCGCCTGATTTATACAATACTATATTGATTCAATCAGTGATCAAACTCGATCAGGTATGAGGATGTGATCTTTACCCCGAAATCTGTTGACGAAAGCACTGATAGATATGGGACAACTACTTTCACCTCGTCAATATCTGTTCCATATAATCAAAGTCTATCTAAATCTCTTGAAAGAAAGGGAAATCTATTTTTCACAACCTATAAACTGATAGCAATAATCAATTGGAAATAACAATCATATGATGTTGCGTTATTCAGAATTGAACATTCATTGTATTTACTCAGCATTTAAAAAAGAACTGGACGATTAAGGAAACGTACCGGACGTCGTTTAACTAACTTGTGCTTGATAAGGAGTTTAGCTTTGTTTGTTATAGTCTAGGAAGTAGAGAGATTCGGATCACAACTAGTGACATCATGTACCTGCCTACTATGGCATGTTAAAAAAAGTTTACAATCTATAATCTATATGCACCCATAATTCTTATGTGGATTATAAATAAGAAATAAGTACTGTTGGATATTATACTTTAAAATCTAGTACAAAATGGATGCTTTGAAGGCGGATTACGTGCAATCTTAAGAGAAGTAAGTAGACCACGTAATAAGCTTATAAAGAATTGTTCATTGTCAGATTTTGTATGTTTTGGTGAGTGATGAATGCAACATCAAAAATCAGTGATTTGTGCGAATCAAGTTAACCTGTTCAAATCGAAAATTTTGCCCTACATGAACCCACCGTGGATCATCTTCAATATAACTATTAAATGTTAATTAGGTTAATTTTGCAATTATACTCACAGTCTCTGTAGTTGCGTCACATGCGCATTTGTGACGACGAATAAGTCTTTCTTACATGTAATTTATAACTTCGACATTTCGGCTGTAATACCCAGCTACAAGAGTAGTTCTTGAAATGTTGAATGTAATGAAGGTTTTCTGCAGGTACAACCCCGACCCTCCTTACTGTTCAGAACCAGTCCGCTCATTTTTACTTCGGCGTGCGAAGGCATCGTTGAAGTATAGTAATCACACAGGGTGATCAGGGTCGTATCCCCACCCCCAGGATTGATTTTGGTACTGAATGACTGAGGTATCTATGTCACTTAACATGGGAAACTGGACGTTTCAAACACTTTTGAGCAAAAATTGGATTAATAAAAGGTATTGAAAATTTTAGAAAATTTCGAGCAAAAGTCCCAGATTATCCTAGATCTAGATGCGACCCGCCCCCCCTCCCCCCCGTCCCCCACGAACCGAACACATTTCACGAGGTGACACGTGTAATGACGGAATGAAAATACTTAAAATTATTCAAACGAAAGAAGTCCTAACCAATAAGAAGACATACTCTAATTGACGTAAAACATCTTAATTAATAATTATCGCAATTAGTTACCACACAATACTGACCTCCTCGATGTTTAGCGATATCAGATGTTGCTTAGAAACAAAAGTGATAGCTTCAAAAATGTGAAATAAGGGTGTTCGTCAGAAGTTATGCTTGCTCATTTTGATTTATTAGAAAAAAGTTGTTCAGGTTAATATCAACGCAAGACCAATCAATGGTTTAACGCTGCAACAAAATACTAGTAACTAGAAATAAAGAAGTATCTTTAAAGATGGTAAAGAAGCAAATCAAAGAAAATGGAATTAGAATAAATCAAGCCTTACATCAGAAATTAACGTAAGTTGTTTTGCATCTATATGCATTTCATTAATTTTTTTCTTGTCATTACAGGATAGTTAGAGAAAGATATGTTTCTTTTGTTTGCTTGGAAATTGTCACTTAGTGGTATACATTTTGAAAGAAAAAGCACCTCATTTTTGTTTTATGCAGGTAATAACTAGGTTCTATTAACGTCATCGGAAAACCACATAAAGAAATAAAAATTCCTAATAGTCAGCGTCAACTACGAAATGATCAAGCACTTCTTCGAAAATTACTGAACATGTCATTTTTGGTGTAAAATGTTATTAAGTCAAGACCGTCATAATACATAAGACCGTCATAATACATATTCTACCAGAATGTACCCTTTTGTAAAGAAATGTTCACATGTACTGTCATTACAGTACTTATTTTTGTGAAATTATCCTGTTTATATCGTGTGATAAACAACTAAATAAGACAAATCGAATTACTATAAAAGATGTAACATAGGTATAAATAAAATATTCGGAATTGACATTGAAACAGTTGACTTTGGTGTGCCACAATTTAACATTGGAATTACAGTTTCGTTCACTGAAGTCGAACCACCTATTGACAGCTTCTAAAGCTACACATGCCCTTTTCTGAAAATGTTGAAGTAAATTTCCGACACGATTCAATACTTTTCATCTGCATCATCTGTAGGCGCAATATCAGATAATCACTTACACCTTAATTGATCGAAAACGTAAACATTGTCTCTCTCCAACTGAAATGTTTAACAAACTGGTGACAACATTGTTACGATTATCATAGAAACTGATTTTGCAAACGTCAAAGCATCTACATGTATATATTTCACATGAGAGAAATATGACTGCCAACATTTTAGTCTTTTAGCGTAGTACTCAAAAGTAATCTTATGCGCTGTGCTTTGAACAAAATGCCGAGTGTACAAATACGTACATCCTTGTCTTCATTAACATTTACATTTCAAGTGTTTGTGTTTTATTTCGTTGAACGAAAAGTTCACATCTTGATCAATATGCCCACATGAAAGGTGGAATTTCTGGGATGAACAAACAAGGGTTGTTTTTAATAAAATTTCTGCGAAAATTTGTGAGATTTCCCTTTTATGGGAATATTTATTCAAAGTGGGTGGAGTGATATTTCTATTAATAGGTTTTCATTAAAAGTGGTAACTTTGGAAACTGTTTTGCAAAGATTAAGAGTAAAAATTCTTGTCATTGCTTACTTGGGTATTAAAGTCTTCAAATGTTTGCCCCAAGTTATTAAGCTAAGGAGACAGCAAAGAGATGTTCACCACCTTATGTACATAAATCCTCTGTATAGATGAATCCGCTAATGTATGTTTTATCCCCACCGGGATGTTCGATTTACAAGAATTGTGATGGGTAAGCAGGCAGTCGCGCCTATTTTCAACTTTGGTGCCATACATGGACAGTGCAAGGAAAGTTAAAACTTATATAAATATTGAATTAAAAAGAATTAGGGAAAAGTGCAAATGAGGAGTTGCTCCCACAATCAAAATATTTTTACAGGGCTACCACAAATATACATGAATAGAGATAGTACTAGGTCTCAATATGCAAAACCTTGTCAATTCTTCATCGAATCCAAAAGGCATGCGGAACCTTCGTGGAATGTTGTTTTGGTTTGTATTGCAGAATTCTAAATTAGTGAAGGCTATATAAAGGGATGTCTCTAAATTCAGTGTTATTAGATAGACAGCATCAATGGAAAGAGACCCTTATGAAAATATAGAGAAAAAGTAATGTTAGATACATTTGACACCGAGCTATGTTTGCTCGCAGACACGTTCCTAAAATGGGAACAGCAAGACGGGTATGATTCTAAGTATATCTCGTGTGAACTTCCGTATAACAAACATAACCTTATAAAATTTCATTGTGTTTATACATAAAAATCTTTTACACTTCAAGAAGAAGATTTTATCACTGACGTTTTCTTCGTTATGATTCTTTATACGGTTTATTTGCAGAGCCATGAATGGTGGAAACCAGAACGACAGGACCGGACCCGCGGGGAAGAATGGAAGGCACGGCACCGGTGGAACACCCCGACTGAACATAACGTCATGCACCCCGCAACCCCAGTCCAGAATGCGAGGCTCTATGGGCCAAACAGACGACAATGGCAGCAAAGTTCGCCTGCCGCAAATTGTACCCTCCAACAGACAACGTGAGTACACTGAATCCGTGATGTCCACATCCTCAGTGATGTCACAAGCTGGTACCGCTACCAAGTCCGCCTTCACGGCACCTGGACCTGTGACCGGCAGAACATTTGGGGGCGCAGGATCATCTCGATTTAACAGATCAGTTAAAGACGGTAAGAAATATTGTTTATAAAACATTAGAAGGAAGTCCCATTTCACCTGCACGTTAAAATGTATTCAATCATAGTCTATCGCTCGCAAGAAAAAGAAATAGATATTTGACAAGGTTAATTATGCTTTTACTGTTGAGAGCCTTTTCATAAGCCCCGTCTTTAATGGCTGAACCCAGAAGAATGCTCTTCTGCTGTCGATCTTGTTATTTGTGTGGATCAAAATGCTGAAACATTCATTTCCGCTCCACCAGGCTGATGGTTATGAAGTGGGCAATATTTCGGAAATGCTTTGTGCTGATATAAAACTGCAACATAGTACATTAAAATAAGTTATGATACTCTTTAGACTGCTTAAATTAAAGATTTTCTAACACAACGAAATACAAATGTGACTTATTAACATTAGAATATCGTCGTATAAATATTAAGTAGGGTGATATTGTTTGCTGATGTTGCTGAAATATTTTGTGGGGTTTTTTTTAATTTAAATTCTGACAAGCAGATCTGTCCGTAACACTGTACCACAGGTACTTTCAGAAATTGGCATGTTAATATGCATAGGGAGTAATTAGATACTTTAGTCTCCACCATATATTCAATAACAGTCTAATTTCTCCATATTTCTGTTGTGCATTTCCTCAACTTTTTAAGAAGATGTGGGTACATACTTGAATCTGATGGAAAGTTATCCTCTCTTCATTCATCATTTGAGCCTTAAAATCCTGCAAATATGTTGTATGTCTTTGGATGTCAGCGTTTTTTTGTATCCAGGTTGATTGAAGGTAAAAAATGTCCAGTATTTGCATAGCGGGAGTATGGTCTCCAGCGGGGGTGGACTTATAATAGTGCTTTAGTAAATAAAATAAACACAGAAAACACTGCTACTACTTTTAATGGAACTTTTTAAGGGAATCATGAAGATCAAATATGGAGGCTGAGTTCATACTGGTGTTCATTGATAGTTTTTACCTGAAGATGATTTCGTATGAATTGACGGCTTGTTTTTGAACTGAACCATATTTAATTAAACGTGCCGTTTCAAAACTCAGATTCACCTGCTCGACAGTATTGTGGTGGATAATTTAATAAACACTAGTTTTATCATGCGATATTTGTCTGCAAAATTTGCCTTTTCATTCAGAAAAGCTCACAAGAAAAGGGACCAACAAGTGTTAATTTTATCACTGTGGAAGCTTAATTTTATGTACACAAAGATTGGTGAGGCATCTAAGATACAAGAAGTAGGAATTCCTTTAAGAGTTTTGTTTGATAAGATGGCATATACTTGATGCATTCGACGGTTTGTATAGTGGCTATTCTTTCTATGTTTATTGTGCAATGAGAAAACATGTAAAACACAGGTTGTCCAAAGTTTACCGAGCAACTTAAAGATGGAGTACTGATGCATGATGGGAATGCGAATGAGTACCAGTCAAAGTGTCGTGATCCACTGTCACCAAATGTACAAACTTTCTTTAAAATACTTGAGCAAATGTGTGCTTCTGTTTAAATACTTTAGATCCACATGTAAGTAGTATCAGATGGAAAATAAACCCGACTGACTGCCTGTTAGAAACATCATTATGTATGCCAGATCTTACATATTGTCACACTTACTTAAATACTACGGTACTGTACGAGAACTTCGTCAGTTTCCAAACGTAGGCGTATCAGTGAAAATTATTTATCATTGGAAAGAAATTAAGGAATACTAACGAAGCTGTTTGTGAGTTCGTTTGGACATGGCCAAGAAGTCATTGGCTTTGTAAATAACAGAGGGTAAGGCGTTCTATGTTCATTTAATACCCACTCAGTCATTCATTTCAATTTATTGACTATTGTTTTATTTTACTTTTGAAAGTCGGACGTTAATCAGCAATATCTGAAAATTACAGGTTTCTAGTTTGGCCCCAAAATGCAATGTTTTGACAGATACGTGAAATTTTAATGAGATTTCCTTGATGGAAAATTACTCTAATACAGTTTTATTTGCGCTTAAGTATTAATTAAAGTGCTTGTAGTAATATTTTATTAAAGGATGATTGGTCCACAGATCACATTGGTTGTCATTTTGTGGTCAGCTGTCAGTAGATATGTCTCAATTTTTTCTCAATAAATTCATTACCTGCACAATTACAAAAGGGATTTTTAAAATATATATGAACTTGTAATTGCTTTCGTTACAACTACCCAGTGTTAATGATAAGGTTTGCGACTACCTTGCTAGATTTCAAACAGCTAACAAATATTTTATTCATCATCTATTTTATTCCGATGTCACTACAAATAATTTGAATTTGTATCCCAAGTTTCAGGACAACTATATAAAGTTTTATGTGCATTTCGAGGCATCGGAAAGAGTTGATACTACATTCCTACTGGCTGCCTGTTTAATAATCCCTTTGGTAAATTGATTTAATCAGATATTTGCGGCTCGATGAGGTGTCATTCGGTGATATATGTGTGTATAGATAAAACAAAATTTGTTTCCAGATTTACAGATCGTTCATAAATTCATACCTGTCAACAACAAGTGGCAAGCCACTTATCTTGACAAATGCAAAAGATTGCCAAAACACGAAGAAGCCAATAAAAACAAGGGCATGTTATGGAAATATTTATCCAGAAACTCTATACTCAATTTAGCAGAGAATCGTAAAGGTTGTGTTTCATTTAGTGACAAGTTTCCGAGGAAGACAAGTGGTTCTGTCAGTAGAAAACAGCTGGTGATAGAGAAATGTAAAGATCATTACCAGATGCCTTAGTACTCGCATTCCATGAAATATCCTCTTCAATAATTTCTATTCAAATTGTACATTTAAAATTCTGTATGAAGGAAAGTTATAATTATTGTTATAAGTATAGTGTTTATTAATTATTTTCAGTCTTCCGCATAACCTGGTCAGAAATGGAGGTGAATCTAATGATTTGCTAGTGTCGCATTTAGCTATTGACGAATTAACCTAAATGACATAGTATCTTTTGAGGAAAAGTGTGTAAAATCATAATATGTATGTACTGCGTATGCCCCAGCAATTTTATGTATTCATAAGTAAACTGAAAGCATCAAGTAAATAAATTTACTTGTAACTCATAAATTTGAACTCTGACACGAGAAATGTACGAGTCTATACAAAAAAAAATAAATTGTACTATTAATTGGTACGCCCAAATCTACATGTAGCACCAAAGCTCGCTGTATGCGTACAGAGCTTTGTTTTTCCCATTACAAAAACTAAAGGCTTCTTTTGATAAATAGACAGTCCGACAATTTAGCGGTTGATCAATCAGCACGCCAGCACAAGGCAGCAACACTGGATTAAACTTAAGCAAAGTCCCCACATTTCTCACTTGTACAAACCTGAATAAATTCTTACGTCTGTCTTACAGGTGATTGGCCAAAACTAGTTTTGACTGAATTGTAAAACACGATTGTGATTAGATCAGATCTGGACTTATGTTAATTGGTTATTCACACTGTTTTATCAGAAATCAGCATTTATTTTTAATCAGTCCACCAATAAAATGAGTAAATATTATGACACGAGATACTACAGAACAGCGTTGTCGTGTATTTCACGTTATTTAGCCTATTAAATAATGAGGAGCCAAACAGAAAATCTTTGTGTTTTCAGACTAACGATACTAATTAGTAGTACTTGATTTCTTCAGTGGGCGTTTCTAGATCAGACATGAGGCAGTAGGCTATGCAATGCTGAAGAAGCGTCAAAGACTAACATTTACGAGCGAGTACCCTAAACGAAAGCCAGAAATCACCGTTAACAAGTTTTTGGCTCATTTGGCATATATGCCAAAGAGCCTATAGAATCATGAAGTGTCCATCATCTGTCGTTGTCGTTGTCGTCATTGTCATCATCATCTGTGCACAGTCATCCTGAGCACACTATTGATCATAGAGACTTCATATCATACAAACATATGTACCTATGTCCCATCTCAAAGCCTAGCAAAAATTATGTTCCTGTGACCTTTATTCTCAAATTGGCAGCCATATTTGTA
>JBCAUI010535294.1:0-11095 GCA_038406195.1 Haplosyllis anthogorgicola | reverse complement strand
AGGCGTAACTATGGGCACAGACACTAGGGATGACCCTGAAACATATTCCATTGAAAAATATTTTTGGAAAAAATATCAATATAAGTGGGGAAAAGTATCAATATAAGCGGGAAAATTAACATTAGGGTCAATGAAAGAAATTTGGCGCGGAAAAAATATCGATATAAGCGGGATATCGATATAACCAATATCGATATATCCGGGGAGGAGTGTAGTTGGTTGTTATCCAGAGAGTTAGATTTATTGTGCGTGAACATATTTGACAGATCTCGACACACTTATGGACTGTGTGTACTTTATGCAATACCTGTTGAATTAAATGGTAATGAAATTGGTGATTTTCCACTTTTCTTATGCCCAAATTCATGACAGAATGTAAACACAAAGGAAAACAACAAAAATTTAAAGTAATAAACTAAACTAATAACAAGCAAAACGCCTCTTGGATCGAGTACATTGACATTCTAAACCTTTCACATATGTAGTAAATCTGACACTATTAGTTTTGTACACGCGAGAATAATGTAATGACATCTGCATTGTGAAGAGAAATACAAATCTATTTGATATTGCCATTACAGTATGAATATTTGATAGCGATTTCTAATACTGTTGTTATGTAGGAACAATAGGACTGACAGTCTGCATTAATGTGAGCATTTGATTCTCTCAAAATGAAACTGATAAAAACAGTAGAACCTGTTTTGAGCGGCACCCTAATTTTTCAGGGAAAAAATGCCGTGTAAGGCAGGTGTGCCGTACAAAACAGGCAAAATAAACATGAATGATAAGGATTCGTTTTACATTGACACTGCCGTAAAGGGCAGGTATGCCGTGAAAATAGTGCCGCTCAAAACAGGTTCTACTGTATACATATATTCATCTGGACTTTCATTACGGTTTTGTGCCATGAAATCATGAAACAAGTCTTGTTATTTTTTATTTATGGACCTCAAAATACTATGTAATTCATTTCGGAGCATCTGAAATTCGTGTGGCGCTCTTATTTGTAACTGAAAAGTACAAAAAGAATTTCTTTTACTGTTCATAAAATGAACCGCGAATCCTGAGCGATAGCATGAAGAGTTCTGAAGTGTTCATGAAAGAAATCTTATTTTAGTTTGAACTATCACAATACTGTTTAATATGTTTTGTGGATATATCATCATGAAATAACGTTTTATATTCATTTTGACGATATTAACATCCAATTACATTGTACTTATTTTGAATGTAGCTAATTTTGCATCGTTTTAGCGTAATATGTGGAGTGTTTTTAGCTATCAATAAGGTGCTCTGAGGCCATTAACTTCTTAACGGAGTTTGAATTAAAATTAACCATATGAAACGTCAACAAAATGTTAGCCGAGGTTATTTCAAGAAGTAACAAATATCACAACTTCGAACTTGGGGTGGTTTTACCCAATCTGGGGTGGATCTGTCGTCTCCGTGCTTTCTCGTTTGTGTGCCTTTACCATCAGAATCATCGTTGACTGGCTTACTTCTGCTCAGCAAGAATGTACACTGGACAATATAGAACTTAACTTAATGCTTCAATACAACCGATTAAGTATGAAAAATTCATCTAACCTCTTTAATTGATTTAGTAACATGACTTCGATAAAAACACATTTGTTTTCAAAGGAAAGAGACTTCAGGATCTCGTTCAGGTTGATGGTGGTTGTCCAAACTTACTGCAGAGATTAATAGATCTAATTGAAAATCCTCTGCTCAGTATCTTTTGTCTCGTTGATGTGCGCAATCCTATCATAACGGCTTCATAAATATTTGACTATTTGGTTACATAGATGGACCGAAGTCCGTGACACTAATCCCATCGTGGTTCAAATGACGCAATGCAGTCTGCATCGCATTTAATAAACTGAGCCTCATTCTCTAACATTGACTTTACGTAATTTCTATGAATACAAATTTTCATGCAAAAGAAAGTGATTGGGAAATTGGCTCACATTCAGATGTTCAGTGAACAATAAAGGAAATGTAGTTACTTACGACCTGCAGCAATATTTTGATTTAATTACCGAGGATTAAATACTATGACATTAGCATACATATTAACATTGCTTTGGAGGCATTTCATGGTGTACAAATATCACAGCTGCAATTTTATTGTTTCCTCAAACATTTTATGTGTGCAAAGTATTCAAACTATTACTATAAAAGTAAACCTCTTAACAGTCATGTTTTTTTAAACAAATTCCTTTTTATCTCTTAAAACAACATGAACCTGAATCCTGCATTGATCAGTTCGAGTGTGCAAGAAGTGAAGCTGGAAAAGGAAAAGGTTAAATCAACGTTACAGTGTTAATGAGAAACTTTAGTGGAGGTCATGGAGATAACAATTTAGTATTTCGATCCTTTCCAAGGTGTTCCCGTAACAAGCTGTTGTAACACTTGATAGACAGCAATACCACTTTCAACATTTCATTTTGTTTGTTATTGGTATATTTATTCGAAAACACGTGATTAAGTTAGAAAATTTGGTATGGTTTCAAAGATCAAGATCAGCAATAATAAAGTGGATAAAAAATTCAGCAACTACACATTCATACACTCCCATATTAACAATTAGGAATGATGTGGATCTTGACTGGGTGTAGAAAATGTGTCAAGGTCCATGTACTGAAACCTTATCATGTTTGTTTGGAACAAGCACCAGCTTTGATGTTTGTGTGCCCCTTCATAGTATACTTGTGAATAGACCGAATACTGATATTATTTGTGGTTGCAATAATATTAGTGCTAGATTGCCCCCTTCTATAGTGGAGCTTTGTGATTCGTTAAAAATCGTCTGTTTATCAGTATCCGGATTTTACTTAAAAAAATACAAATCAGCGAGAACACATTGGTGCTTGTCCAGATTTTCGAGAAATCTATGCAGTGCTGTTCAACAGCAATATGTTTGATCTATCAGCATTCCCAAATACAAAGTACTGTTTAGTCTACATTTTATTTTTACAATGTATCGCAAAGGTAAAATTCTTAATAGATGATAGTTTACATTCTGTAATGTTAAGGGGATTCTTTTAAAATGTAACAAATTGATAACTTTACAACGTAATCAAAAGTAGTCTCACTAAAACACGTTAACAAAGTTTACAAATCCTAAAACAGAGCCTATTGTATTCAACTTTTATTGAAGTTGAAGTTATGGTTTGGAATGAATGTAAACGAAGTATATAGCTGATAGTTCGTGTTTACAATTTGGCTACAAATGAATGAGATCTTAAAGCAAATGTCGTATCTCGTCATTTCACAGATAAGTTAAAAAAAAGTACAAAAACTGCACTTACCTTAATAATTCAATAGGATATGGTATATTCTTTGTTTCGTAATCTGTCATATTTCCAAATAATCCTTCATAATCTGATGAATCAGTCATATTTTCCTGGTCATGGACCTTTATCCCCTCTACTTCAATTTGAGGCATTTTGATTTTCTCTTGACTTGAACAGATAAACTATTTGACTTCCCGGCGTTGAATAAAGAAATACTGCATTAGATATCTTGGCGTATTAAGTCATTTATCCACATCTATAAGTAGGAAGAACTTAGAAATAGTTCATGTTTTGCATCTCCATTTGGTGTTACGACAATGTCATCATGATTTACCATAACCTATTCTACCGAACTATGTTCGTCAGAGAAGTATTCTTTTGCAACAGTGTTAAACTCTGTAATTTTGAACACTGCAAAACATCTTGGATAATTTCAACAAATTTTTGGATCACACGCAACTTTCAAACTGAAAGAAGACTTAGTAGATATCGAAGCTGCTCATCTTTATATCTGTACAGCTTCTGCTCGCCTAGAATCATTACTGGAGCTGTAATCGTGCATATTACCGGCGACCAAATGACTTTTCAATCATATCAAGGAAAGCAATCTAATGTAGACACATGGCATAAGTCACAATTTCCAGACATGAACTCGGTAGCCACCTTCTTTGTTTTACATAATGGATTTTTAAGAGCGTTTAGCAATCCTTTTTGGCTACGAAATTATCTAATTGATGTACATTGGTGTCGTTTGGAGATGTTAGTCAGATCGCATCCAACTGGATTACCAGACAAAAATGATTTCTTCGTTTGATAACTTCGTTTGGTTCAAAATACGATGCACGAACATTCTGTAACCTCTAATGGCCATTAATTGAAAAGTTCTTTTAAGTTTGCTTACAGAAGCTCCTTGCCTTACCGGGAAACGATACCTACAAAGTGCTGGCATGTCAGTTACACTTAAACTCTCTGGCACTTCAAAGGACTTTCGCATGATATCAGTCTAAATAAATGAAGCCAAACTAAGTGTAAAGGTGGATCATTAGCTAAAGCGTGCGAGTACAATGGGTGGTGTTTGTACTACGTAGGGAAAGCACATGAGCAAATCTTTCCTATTTCTTGACTTCAGTGCCACAATATGGTTGTGCAGCAAAAGCAAAATGTAACAAAACAGACAAAAAGACTAGATTTTGTCCAAGTGGTTTTCTTCTTTATGTAATTAGTCTAGCGAGTTAAACTGACTTTTTGACGCATTTGGTATAATTCCAAACTTTGCATTTGTCATAAATTATTATGACATAAATTATTATTAAAAGGGTCTTTTAGTCATTTTGGCTGAGTTATCTTGTGACCAGTTCAGACACTAGTCATTCCGTGTCAAAATTTAGATTTCCAATATCGTCTTGATGTTAGATTCTCAGCAACGACTTTTAAAACCCCTTTTACTCTTGTAAAGAATGAGTTCCAATCGGCTTAGTCAGGAAAATAGTTATTTTAGCTTTAGAAACAGGGATCTCATACAGGTTCCAAAAGACCGTTTGAAAATAATCTTTTAAGAGAATTCAAACAATGAAATCTAAATTTATACAGATGAAAATATGTTAAAAGATTTATATATCGTGATATTTAACGCTGACTTGATACGACTGTGTAGTTCTGCGGAACTAATATTCGTCCTACCGTAATATTTTTGATCAGTAGAGGATAACATTTCCCATAATTGAATATATGTTATAAACTGTCTAACCATTTTGCTGTTAGGGTTGATGAACAACACCAGTGCAAACATTGCTCATTTCTTGATATGTCCATAGAATTAAAGAAATTCAATATTCTTCCAAAAGACTGAAAATAAAATGGTGTAATTTTGGAATTTGCATCGGCATCGGCGTCTCTGGATGAATTTTTTCAAAAGGTCTATGTGGAGACAGTGTCTCCGCATCGGCATCGCCTGATCATGCAACATTTAATAATATAAATCTTCCATAAAAATCTTCAATTCCTGTTATCATAAATAAATTACAGAAGAAGGCATCGCAAATGAATTTTTACTCAATCAAGCCAAAATGACTTCATAACTTGTGGTGTGAGTTATCCCCTAAGTGATCCATCATCATGTGGTGAGAAATTAGATGTCACTGTACTTTACCACGTAGAGCTAACCATTCTGTCGTTCCATAAAGGGCTGGTACCAACTTTACACCTTGGTATGGTGAGGCGGTGATTTACTTAGACATTTCCCAACATCTCAACCCTGACCAGTAATCTTATCTGGACTGACTGTACGGCAGCATTTTGTTCCAGCCACGACAGGATGGGACAATGCGATGATCTGCGATTTTACCAATACCAACTACAGTGGAACTTCCTTTGGGCGACCACCCAATTTTGCGAAGAAAAATGGTCACCAATGGGGTAGTGGTCTTGCAAAGGAGAGTTATTTTCTATGTAATTTAATGTGTTACATCTAAAGTCTGATGGCCTTGCAAAGGAAGGTTGGTCGTGCAAAAGAAGATCCGCCCAAAGGAAGTTCCACTGTATTGTTGGTCTGGGCCCTGATCCCGGGTAGATTTCCCACCTACACTCTCGAGATCTAGGTAAACTAATGACGTATTTTTTAGGGATTTCCATCTTAGCTGAAGGGGGTCGGTATAGCCAAGCACAGCACCATGTGAAACTAACTACCTGTGCAAAGCAAGGGTGTTCTCTAGTATTTTTAACAGGAGCCAAAAGCACGAGTGGCTCCATCGAAGGGACTTACTTTGTAGAGTTGTAGAGGAGAATTAACAATTCGGTACCTTTATCTCATATTCAATTGACGACATATTTAACAACAAAGAATATTGATTTTAACAGGATAAAATTTGCTTCACTTTCATTGCTTCAGAATATTTCTATGACGTCCACAGCCCAAACGATATAGAGTTATTTTATACCACTTATTTAGCCTTTACAACATTTACCAATTTATCATTTTATATCATCGACACGTTATTGTTGTGATTTATTGTAATGGAAATTGTTTGTCCTCACTCTAATCAACTGCACCCATGAGGACTATTTAATGAAAATTTGATTGACTCTAGTTTGTATTTGCTAATAGTTCCCTTTTAAACGTAACAAAGGATTTTAGTTACACTAAAGAAAGAACTCATATCTATTACAATAGAAGTCATTAATAACAGATTTTTCAGCAGACATTTGTTGGTTATCATAAAATTGTTGTTTTTTAAGATAGCATCTTGATACCATCTACCATCTACCATCTTGATTTCAGTTAAGTCTTTACAGCTGTCCCCTTACTATGTACAGAGATCATCTTGTCTTTTGTTCCGTCTGTCTATTTTTATCTTAGCTGCCCGCTATTTAACTATGGAAACAAGAGTATTTATGACAATCAGGACTGAAGTATTTTGGAAGAAACAAAGAAGTGGATGTAAAATTGTGTCGACTATGATCACAGATTGTATAAAACTACACAAAGAAAATTTTAATAACTTCAACACAAAAATGTATTCCATTTCAGCCAATGTCATTCTAAAATTAGAGTCAATTAAACCACGATTGAAAAAAGAAGTTCCCAACACTGTGAAAACCAGCCATAAAATCGTGAGATCTTCTGAAAGTTATGGCTGATCTAAAAAATATGTTGAATGCAAAATTAACCAAATTGTACCAAGATAGATTCGGGTCAGAGTCATGATGAAGACACTGCAAATGCGAAATTCTTTGCAAAATGTCTGTATGTCAAGGCATACCAAGAGATCAAAAAGAGAACGTGATGAAAGAAAACCACAACATCAAGGAAAACATCGTGTATTCACTTTCTTTGCCACTGATGTTTCAATGTTTTCCCGATGATCAAAGTTGTGTTGTTTTCTGACAATAGATGCAGCTGAATAGAAGTCTGATTGATATCCAACATCTGACCTTAAAAGTGCAGCTGTTCCTCAATCTATTTTGGAAATAAATATACAGATAACAATCCAATGCGTGGTTTAACAGTAGTCACTCTGGCGCGAAAGTTGGTCCTTTTGGCTAAATTGCACTGTGGAAAGTCAGTAATTGTCCATAGAATAGCTTAGAAACTGATGCTACGTTTTACAACATTTTGATCAGCTACACAAAAAAATATTTCCTCCGGTGTATTCCTTTCAACATAAATGATCCAAAGTAGTGAAACAAACGTAAAGTTAGTTAACTGTTAACATTGGTTACCATCATGCAAATGGCACTGAACTACATTGGTTGTCAATGTTGTTTACTGAGAATTTACTGCTGCAATATATTTCTCGTACGAATGGTCCTTGAATGAATCTTTGAAAACGTGTGGAAATAAGTCAAACAGAAATCAGATTGCCAGAAAGGATAAGTCGTTTCGTCATTTTCATCACGTCAGCTGTCGCACAGACACCGATTAATTCAATACATCATCATAGCGTAACATAGCATTCACAGAAGCTTATTAGAAAACCAAATCAGATTGGGAAATTTCTATCAAATTTATGTCAATAGGGTTCTACCGTGAGATATTATTTGCCTCAATTATCCAACATGAAATTGTTGTGGAACGTTATCTCATGATCTGACAGTCCATTTGGTGTTTGAAAACAGTTTTCTTGAAAGAAATTCCGCTAATGGATTAAGTTAAAAGGATTGGAATTGAAATCAACCTGAAAAAATTAATTATAGTTTACAGTTATAATTAAGTGATCGCCACATTCCTTTTGATTCATGTACTGTGAGGGTGAGAAATCGTTGAGTGGTACAGTAATTCCGGGTCAAGCGGTTCAAACGCTACAACTTGTACAGACAAACTCAAAGACGCACAGATGAACAGACACACAGATAGACGCTGCTGAAAAGATTACCTTCCTCCATATGCGGGCGGTGTCATTCAGAGAGCATTCAAGAGAAAGTTAGGTCATGTCTCTTGTTGGCGTCAATATCACAGCTTGAATTTTCGTTGTTCCTAATTTGAAAGCCAAATATTGAGCTATATTAATTGATGTGGTTTCAAGGTAGATTGGCGTGACATAACACTAATGGAACAAATACCAACTTCTTGATGGATGGTATTTGTGTTATCATTCGGAAGGTCTAAATTTCAGTAGACTTTGACTTACAAGACCAGACTGCTACTACTGCATACAGACTTGACTTTAGGTTTCAGTTTGTGCACCTGATTGTTCACAGTAAATCACTGGATGCAGCTGCAAGCAAAATTAGAACTGCAAAGTGACTTTAAATATACTTTAGGTTGAGGGTGTTGTAGGACTATGGACGATGATTAGACTATTCGAAAAGCTGAGAAATAAATTTTGCATAGTCTAATCAGCTGTTTATGCAATGAAATTACGTCTGAGGATGGGCAGCATAAGCCATGGGAATTCATCCTTTAAATTTCTACAACTTGACACATGAACAACAAGATATATTTTTGTAGGAGTTAATTCCCGAGTTTGAGCACAATACTACTAATTGGTTCAGCACAATAGACTTTAAATTTTCTCTCTTCACCCGGACTAGAGTATTTCTTGCTATGCACAACGTACGTTTATATTGTCCGGAGTAGCGTTCAAACTAGTCCTGCTGCGACATCAGCTACATACCTTTAGAGTTGACTATCTGCAGGAAAAGACTTAACGTTATTTAACACTAGTTTTAACGATGTTAATAAATAAGTGGCTAAAAAAGTTACCAATTCTGCAACGTAAATCATGAAATTCTTATCAAGTAGGAAACGGATAGACCGAAGGAGGAAACAAAAGAATTCCCTGCTGTGTTTTGATGTGCCTTTGTTCCAGAACTGATATAATTTGTAGCCTCTGATAATAAATGATTATTTGTCAGCCATTTTGTTAGGATAATACTCTGGTTTTTGACTTTTTTCTGACAGGCAAGACCCGCCTCTCACATACATTTTTAAATTATTTTGTTTCAAAAGGAAAAAGACATTAATTCTGTGCAATTCTTGTAGCAGTAGTTCCCATGTTAATTCATTTTGGAAACTAAAAGGAAATTCAGCCGTGGTCAATGACATTCTTTTAGGATTGTCTCAAGTTAGACGAGACGAAATGAAAACGAAAACAGAAAAGAGGCTGGTTTGAACTTAGCTCCATATACCTTTAACATTTGAACAAAGTCTACTAATACGTTTATTGTTGGACTGATGTGCCTGAGATATTACTTATTTGTACGTCTATGACCTCTTACACTTAGTCTCTGGGCCTACGCTTGCCTGATCTGAAACCTTTGCTGATTATCATGCGAAACAAAAGATTTACTAAATCTGTCGAGTAAATAGATTAGTGAGAAATGCTGACACTAAAGCTTTTTGTGAACAACTTTGTCATTTCGTTTGTTATTGATACTTTACATTAACATCAGTCCAAACAAGGTCAGATTATAGGTCTCATCCATTGAAAAATTGCTCTGTAGAACTCTCCCTGTTGGTTAAATACACATAGAAAAGTATGGCTGTAATTAAACCTCTCCTCTGACGTTCTAATAATTAATTTCTCAAGTGATCAACACAGAATGTTATTGACACCTGGCTATTTTGTATGAGAAATTGTAGCGTTAATTGGAAAAGGACAACAGGCACTTAAGATTAGCCGCATCTTAAAAATATATTTGAAAATTGAGTGTGCAAAGTCTATTTTCTAAAAAAAAGACACTTATTGAATTTCTTTCATCATTTAGTTTGTTGCCGTTTTTGGGCTAGAAGTTAGTTTCGAAGTTTCTCTGAATAGAATGGTTATCGACTATTAGGAATTCTGTTATCTGGCTGAAAGCTATGGTTAAATCATATTGTCTCTGACTTACTGAAACAGTTTCTTGTATTCTGTTATTTAGATTATCACTGCACATTGATCATTTAAAATTTTCATACTAAAAACTCGGTTGTTCTAGATATTTTATTTACACAACAAAGACAATTACCTTTAAGGCTGGGAATGAAGCCTATATTTAGCAGACATCTAAGGAGAAAATGCCCCTGGGACGTAAACAAGATTAAACTTGAGACAACTTCGAGTGACACTAAACCACTTTTCTTCCACCTATTACTGCTGTAGATTACTCAGGAGTAGATTATGCAATCCATCTTCACACAGATGCGTACAGTTCCAGCTTTGCACTATATATGGAAATGGGAAATTTTTCAACACGCTCCAGAGGGTGTAAGTTATCTGTCAATGTCTGTATTTGAAAACAAGTATGAATCTTTTCTTAAGTTTGCATTGACTTTGATAAGATTGAATTTTATCCTTTAAATAAAAATAAACTTAAATCTTAAATTAAATATGATACTCTTGAAGTAATGATTTGTTAAATTTTTTTGTACCAAACGGTACAGTCTACTGCTACTTACGCTGTTGATTACTTCAATTGGGCGCTTGCCCACTGAAATGCATAAAAATTAACATACAGTCCATCGTGATGCAGAAGTGCCAAGCAATAGCAAGCTGATGATGAGATGGTTCTTGGTGTTCTCTGGTTGATATATTTCTGCAGGGAACACAGATTGTCTGTCCAGTGAAATGAAGATGTATCTGTTCTCCTGGCTGCACACAATTACCGGCAATTTGCGGGGTGTTGTACTTCCAAGTGGTACAACTGCTTTGCTGTAATAAATTGTATGGAGTTTTTTTTTATTGTGTTCTCTTTTTACCAGACGTGTTTCACTCAAGGTGTCGATGTTTACAAAGCAATATTTAGGATGTAAATCTCGTAATGACAAAATAATCTGAACGAATTCCTTAATGACCAACCGGAAGTGCCATAGACATCAA
>JBCAUI010535283.1:0-11095 GCA_038406195.1 Haplosyllis anthogorgicola | reverse complement strand
CCCGTAAGTGCATCAAGAAATAGTAATACAGCAACATTCTTTCAGCTGTGCCACAAGCCCCCCGGCTTTCTTGTTAATGTCTCATTGGATGTTAAAAATATATGATGCATATCGGTGTTTATTTCTATAATTGTAACAAATATGGTGGATAAATCAACTCAAACACCCACCCAGTAGTGGGACGGGCCTAACCAGTACTGGGACAAGGGGTGCCCAAAAACTTACCTTCAAAGTAAAATTAAATTAATTTCAACATTATGACATCATAGTATGGCATTTCCTGTTAAATTTCCACCTTTTATTTAGACAATACAGGGATTTTACTTAACCCCACAGATAATTTTGCACAGCATGTACCAAAAGTAATAATTCCTTAGTTTGTTCTGTTTTGGGTTGTCTTTTAGTAGTGCCAGTTGTAACCTTAATTTTCAACCAAATCATATTTTGCGTACCAAATTGTAGGGAATTTTCCCCTCTGATGCCATGTAAAATAAGATAGATATTGATTCCAATATGACTTGCAAATTGAGGTTCAAAAATGGCCCAGTACTGGGCATGGTACATAATATCATGCCCAGTGTCAGGACACCCAATTATATGAATATGAAATAAAATATTGATAAGATCTCAATTCAAATTGGTTTATATGTTTTTAAAGATTGTATTTCCCCATTCAAAGTTTAATTATGTTTGAAATGTTAAGATTGGAACATGGGTGCCTCTTAGTTGAATTTGTAAGTGATGGTACATTTATCTTAAAAAATTTAAACTTTACTTTTTTGTTGACCATTTAAAGCAAGAAATAAAGTGCAGATTTTTACCAAACAAGTTGGACAGACAGAGGAAGAGTTACACTTGAACATTGTGCAAAATGGAATAGATTACACTAATACTTTTTCGTAAAACAGGTGTCCCAGTACTGGTCGGGGGCCTCTAGATCTAGTCAAACTGCTGACCAGAAGCATGATTTTGGTTTCATAATACGTGCCAATATATTTCCATAAAAAGGTTAACGTTTTGTTGATTGGAATATTGAATTTTGATACCGCTTTGGTAGATGAACTTCTGTAAAAAGTTTCTTCCTGTCATGTGGTCTTACACGATCGTTTTGACGATCGAAATTTCGCAAGCCCCAGAATACCATAAACGGTTTTAGGCTAGCAAACATCATTATTCTAACAAGTATTAATTGAAGACCACCGACCAGTTGTTCTCATAGTCAACTACACAAGACTGTCTATTTAAATAAAGATGTAAGACTGTTGCCTGTTATCACAACATTGCACATATATAGTTCTAAACATATCTGCAAACTATTTTTGTTCCCCAGAACTTTCTAACCATGGTGAAACGTAAGCGAAGGAAGTAGAAATGGCGACGTCGAACGGAGAGACCGATCAAAGCGACGATTTCCGCTACTTTTCGCAGTGGACACCAAGGCAAACTGCACAATATGTGGAATATTTGTTGTCAGTCGAACAGGAATCTGGTATGTGGATAATTATGAATACGACCGTAGAGACGTCTGCTGATTATGAGACCGAAATTCTTAATATGTTTGTGTTTGTTTCAGCACTTGGACCTGCGAACGAGAATTGGTTTAAAGATTTGTCAAGCAACATACCAGGTTCATCGATCGCACGAATTTCCGAGAGACAGAAACTTTATACCAAGGTTTGTCGGTTGTTAATCGGGTTAATCATCGCAATTACCTGTGGTGTAGTTACTGCCGCTGACAGCTGACCGTATTTACTGCCACTGACATTATTTTAGACATTGTAAATTTGATCTCGTATTAATATTACAGAACTCGTACATTTTTGTAGGTTAACCCAGTCCGATCAGAGATACCCAGTCCCAGTGTACCAGCTAATGATGTGTGTAGTCCCGACGGTCCCGTTGGTGCAACCGTTTACGGACACACACAAATCTCCCCGCAAGACCTGTTCACAGGCAATAATGGTATTATTACTGTTATAATTTATCAGTAAACATTCAGTCATTGGACAGTTTAGCATTAAAGGTTTCAGTGCTAAAAAGACAATATTGACATCTACGAATTCACAAAGATTCAAACTTCAAAAGCATATCGGGCACATGCTACTTATTGTTCATTTGTCAAGTTCTTTTGTATTAGATATTTAAACCCTTCTGTGTGCAGCTTTCAGTCCGGCGACTCCAGGCAAAGGCGCACAGTCGGGCAGGTGCACACCCAGTCAGGCAGGAGGCATGATCACTGATGAATCCTTCTCGCTTGGATTACTCTTGTCAACCCCACGGTACAGTTACTTTGTGAATTATCCTGATTTTTACCTCGGCGTGCGAAGGTATCGCCGAGGTATAGCAATCACACAGGGTGATCAGGGTGGAATCCACTGGATGTGACCTCCCCCCCTCCCCCCGCAGGATTGTGATTTCACTCCTTGAGTATATGGTGCCCAGGGTAAGTCCTAAGATAGCTGCTAAGGTGGGCACTGTTGTGACCATTGCCTAAATGTTTAACCTCACAGTTAGTCTTCTACCAGATACTTCTTGATACACAGTGATCAGGGTGGTATCTGGGGGATACGCCCCCCCCTCAAAAATCCAACTTGTGAAACTGACACCAGATCTACATGTTTCAGGTCATTCTGAACATTTTCCAGATATGACCTGCCCCCCCCCCCAAAAAAAAATTCACTCATATATCCCTTCTGTTCATCCAATGTTTGGCATGAAACGAGCATTTTCCACAGAACTAATGGTGATCAAAGTTGAACTTTGCCATTGACTTGTATGGGAATTACAATTTTCAATGGGCCATAACTCCTTAAATATTGCTGGTAGACCCCTAAAAGATAGACACTTTCTGACACCAGATCTGCATGTTTCAGGCCATTTTCAACATTTTCTGGATCTGGCTCATATGCGTCCCCAGCCCCCTCCTGAGAAAAGTGACACTAAACTTGCCATTGACTTGTATGGGAATTACAATTTTCAATGGGCCATTGACTTGTATGGGAATTACAATTTTCAATGCGCCATAACTCCTTAAATATTGCTGGTAGACCCCTAAAAGATAGACACTTTCTGACACCAGATCTGCATGTTTCTGGATCTGGCTCATATGCTCCCCCACCCCGCTCCTGAGAAAAGTGACACTAAACTTGAAGATGGCCGTTGACTTGTATGGGAATTACAATTTTCAATGGTCCATAAAATAGCAAATAAATAGACCGCACGTCGAGGTTCAGGTCCATCAGGACCTATGTTTAGAATACAGTGCCATGTGTTATCGGAATAAAGTGTAAAATCGACTCAGTAATTTGTAAAACGGTATTTGTTGGTTGAGATTTTATTTTGCCTATTCATAGGCAGGCATTATTTTCCTGTATCACGCTGAAACGAATCTGTTTGATAAACTCACATCTTGTTTTTACTTGCACATGTATGAAGATATTTAAGATCACAAGTTAAGAGATCAACAAGCATAAATCAGTTGAAGAAATCTTTGGGAATTGAGCTTGATGAGAGTGGTGTATCATGGACCAGCTCACTAGCAACTCCTCAAACACATCTTATTTCTGAAGGTTTCAAACGTTTTCTAGTTTTTCTAGTTGTTTAATATTAGTAAAATACATCGTTTCGAAAGTAGCTATTTCTAAGGCACCAATCACATACCCAGTGTTCAGTTTTTTTTGTATTGTCTAGAATATGTGAGCAATAAGTTCCAGTTTCGCAGACAAATTTATTCAATCCGCTACTTATGGAAGGTGACATATGCCGGATTTATTTGAAAGAAACACTAAAGTATGAAATCGCACGACATTAGAACATGATGTAAAATATTTTGATTAGAGATAGAACGTGTTTTTTTTTACTTTATAGATGTTCAGAACATTTCGAAAGACCATGAATCAGGTGATGGTTCTTTGAATATCCGTGTAAGTGTGCAGTTTTTATGTTCAATTTATCAAGATCGCACATGTTGACAAAGTTGAGTAACATTAAATGTTATTTATGTATCAAGAATATCATGATATGTCTGTCTAGAGGTGACTTTTGTTAGCGTAAGATCCTGCCCTCTTTCCCGCCGAATAACCAAGTGAAGTCTTCCGTCAAACTAAGAGCCTATGACCGGTCCATTCTATTTACCTGTAGATTGGTAACCGCAGTAGTATAAAGGTCAACCCAGCCAGTAAGCAGCCAGTGCTGCCGGGGACACATGACCACACACATGTACATACGTTCAGTACTCAATAAAACAGTCTAAGGCCATACCGCTCGTGTCTTATTATTTCACCCTGAGACAAAGGTCACTTCAAAAGACGTGAATAAATAAAAAAAAAGATTGTTTCAGCCGATTTCTCAGCCATCGGCATGTTGGGCTCTGATTCGAGAAGACACTTTTTTCTTTTTAAAATAATTTTCGGTTAGATTTAAATGCGCTTGTGCTGTGAGATGGCGGTTTTCCGTGACGTTTTATGTCATCGAAGCATTTTTATACATTTCCATCGATCATACCTGAAAGGACCGTGATTGTGAAAAGAGCGTAGACCAACGGTCTGGACGGAAGAGCAGGTCATTCCGAGTACAGTCTCCTTCGATAAACACTGTGCCAAGTGTCTCCGCGTATGGTATCACGCAGTACAATCTGTTTATTGCGATATAACACTTAAGGCAAATATACGCATATGTCCTTTTATGGTTGTGTAATGTTCCGGTTCTATTTTATGATACGTACACATCGTCTGAGGAACAAACAACAACCAGCGAGAGACTGAAAGACCATATTTGGTTGGAAATAAAACCAGCAATTGACATGGTAGCCATAATTAGTTTCGGATTAATTACAACCGCATTGCCAATTTGTTGATATTTGTGACAATACCGATTTTAAACCACCTAATTTTGCTGTGGGAGAAATTACTTGAATAAGTTACTGTCATACTGGCATAGCCTCGACGTAAAACTTTATTTCTGCCCCATGAAACTACATTTTGTAAGAACAACGATATCGTAAAGCTGAAATTGTTGTGTTACGATACACAACTATGAAAAAAGTATACCATTGTAAACAGAATGTAATTTATTCCATTTGGTATTTTGGTCAAGGTAAATAGATATAATTATAACCGCGATGCTGATGCCAGCAACGGCTATAAACACTATGTTTACACAAGGCGCAATCGCCGATCCTTTTGAACTCGAGATCTGAACTCCTTCCATAGTTCACAGTCTTAGCCCAGCCAAACTTTGCTGTACCTGTCAATGTTTATTGGCCCAGTATTTAAACTTACAAAAAATAGACCACTTGCAAAAGACATCATTTCTTTTGTCGAATTCGACATAATATACATGTGTTATATGACAACGCGACCCCTTACATAAGTTCCATGCAAAATTGGTTTAGTTCTTTACCAGACCGGACATCGTAATACTTTGATATTTTTGCATCAGAAGGCTTAATTGCCTGTCCTAATTCAAGTAAGGATTTTTATTTCGGTAGGAATCGACAGTTGTGAAAACGTACCACTGCTGTGGTTGTTGTTTCCCCAACGCTAAACATTGATAGGCGCTTGTTTGATACAGGTGAGGGCTAAATGCTTGTGTCAGACACTGATTTGGATGTAAACCAGAAGAATATCTGATACCGGGAACAATACGCTCACACTTGGCCATCATACGCTCGCTTAGTTCTGGTCCTTCGTTGTTTGCTGTTTACGCAGTACATCTAATTAAAGAAAGTGAAAACAGAAAATGAAGAACCCTGGATGATCATTGTTTGCCACCTCAAGTTCTGGAAAATCAGAGTCAAATGATATCTTTCGTATGATCTTTAAAAGACTTTATTTCGTTTGTCCAGTTTCCTTGCTCATAAATAAATAATCCCTCTCTTGTGAAGATAAAAGACATTATGTGTACCTGTTGCGTTGGTACATTGAGATTCAATTCCAACATGGAGGGTTATACAGAAATGAGGTACCCACATGCCTTTGGACAGCTTTAAAGTCTACGAATTAGCAAAATATTTTTAAATCCCGATAGATCCACATTCTAAGATTTCACCCGTTATCTTTCGTAAAACTATCGATTCCAGTTCAAGGCATTTCTGAGGTAACATTATATTTGTTGTTAGTGAAGCTGTGATGAAGAACGCAGCCGCCGTTTTCTTATGTAGCGACCAGAGTGCGCTCAACACCGCAATAGTCGTTTCTTGTGAAGTGTAAGTGCATGGATCCTAGAATTGACAAGAAATTCATTCATTCATCAGGGTTTTGTTTTTGACAATTTTAATAGGCATGTAATATTCTTCATGAAATTGTGACCCTTCTCTGGATAACTACCTATTCAGTAATTTCGTTTTTATTGTCAGGTATCCATGTCCTTAACGATTTGCTATATTCAACTTGTGCCAAAGTGTTTTTTGCTGCGTGTTTTTATATCTCTCCTTCGTTTAATTTTCTTTCATTTCTTTTTCATTCGTTTTATTTTAAAAAGCAATTTGAAACCACCGATCCCCGAAACATACCAAGAGGATCCAAATATGTGATCTACGTTTTCCTTTTCAAAGTTTGTAGAGGGGATGGTTAAAGTGGTGTTTTATCGGCTTGCTTACGACAGCAAGATCTTCTATTTTAGGGATCACCACTATTGCGACATGCATTAACCCTTTCAGTACTTATGTACCCGTTGAGGGTACATATAAACATTATATCGTCCTCAGTCACATGGCTAATTTAAATATGGAACGAAACTTGCCAATTTCATTCAAAGTTATACCATGTGACTCAGAACAACACATACTTAACATGGCAACCCATATTACCCACCTGACCTATTTAAGGGACACTACTGATGCCCTTTTTAAAGGCCAATTGCAAATTGTGTATTTTGGAAGCTGGGGGTTGGCTTACATCGAACTACAAGTTGGCCAAAATATCTGTTATGACCAAACTTGCTACTAGGCATTCTGTTGAGGACACTTTAGTCATTCTCACAGCACATTAAAATGTGCCTAAAATCAGATAAATCGGGTATATACAGGATCAAAATATTTATTCTTTGTTTTTGCATCAAAAAATGCTAAAAATTTTGTTACAAAGTGGTGATTTATCCAAATCATATTGGAATCTGGCTCAAGTACAAATGTTCAGTTTGAAGGCAATTTTGTTGGATGTAGTCACATACCATATGCTGATTTTTTGGTTAATTTTTTAGTAAAAGGCTATAATTTCTCAGATTTTCAAAGGCAAAATGAGCAAAATCTTCAGTAAGGAAGGGGTTAAGTAGCAGTAAATCAGGCTTGCTTCGCTATGCTTCCTTGAATAAACGTCAACATTCTATGGGCATATGACTCATCTCATGATCACTTTTATAACTGGGGGCTGTGTAGAAGACACAACGGGGCCCATCAAAGAAGGTACAGGCTGATTGACATAAATTAATCTCTAGGTAACCTGCGCAGGTCATTACACCTGTTGCGGGCCTCTCCATGGGGAGGCAAGGTGAATTATGGGGCATTTGGACACCATTGGGAGATGGTGGGGATTTCGTAAGAATTCCCTACCGCTGGCTATTACCATTTCTTGGATGATACAGATTTTCATGACCCTGGGGGAGTGATCACCTCATGTTGATTTGAAGGATAAAGACACGGATTGTGATCAATTATTGTTATAAATAACAAAAGGTGTCATCACAACAATTGGCATTTGATAAGTGAAAGTGTAGATATTTTTTGCCAGCCGAATATGTCTTGCGTGTATTTTGTGTCTAGACCGTGTACCATGGTGCACAATACTATCAATAGCAGTTTGATCTTTGAGTTGTTTGCATCACTATTACTGTGGTTTATGACGAAAATAAGTAGTTGAAAAAAAATCGCAATGGCATTGACGTTGACTTTGGACTTGGACGTTTGAAACAACAAAAAAATTAGAAACCGAAGATAAACTTTGTGTACGGACGATCTTTTGGCTCATTGACAGAAATTACAAATTAAACAATTCACTTCTTTTTCATTGTCGGTCGTTCAACTTCACTTGCCGTGTGTGGGCGTAATCTTCACGGTAGCTTTTGGAACAGTTTGATAAAAATGCTAATATTGACCTACATTTTAATTTACATCTACATATTTGAGAGGACTTTCCGGCGGTTTCACGGATCTCTCGCAGTTGATTTCTTAGAAAAGGAAGTGGCCACTAGAGGTGGGCCGCAAGTATTTGAGATATGCGTGATAGTCGACCGTAGCTGTACGAGCAGGAATCCGATGGAAAAATTTCTCGCCGCTGTTTTTCCGTAGAGCCCCGTGGGGGCCAATAATAACGTTGTGCCAGGACTGGAAGCGCGGGCTCGCAAGCGCGTATCGTTCCCCGGCCATGGCTCAGGAGTGCCCAGCACTAAAGTAGAGGTGGGATCATCAGCCTAAAGCTGTCATCGATCATCGAACCACTGAAATTGATCGATTATCCAATTCATTGTCAGATTTGCTTCATATGGTAAAACTATACAAATATGTGAAGAATTGCCACCCATGCCCCCAAAAATTGTTACACCACATTTAAAGGAACTCATACTAAGTTTACATTGTGTCCATGATGTTTCTGTTGAACCAATAATGTATATTTCCAGCATGTTTTACTTCCATTTGTAAATTTGAATGAAGACAAAAGTTATTTACTGAATTCATTCAAAAAATGTCAACTTTAATTGAAATATGCAGATTTAAATTAAATCTTAATGAAGGCAAAAATTGTTCACTGAATTCATTTAAAAAATGCCAAATTTAATTTAAATACCATATTTGTCCTTTTTATGGCGCATGCCCAAATTGTGGCGCCCCCGTTTTTTTTGGATGCATTTATGGAAATTTTTGCCATTGTAACCAAGTGAAATCGACAATTCTCTGGCAACAACACATGTTGATGATTACAAATTTACTATTACATCATCAAGGAGATAAAAAAATTCTTAGTAATTGTAAAAAGTCTGCCTACAGAAGGATGAATTATGAAATATTCTTCATATCAAACACAATATTTAGACAAAGTGTATGAGATGGATGTAATAATAACAGGTTTAATATCTACCACTGGCCTGAATCTATGTTAACAATTTAGTCTGAGAGGTGACTTAAATAAGGTGCACCGAAAAAATAGGTTGATCGCGCATGCGCCAGTAAACAGACAAATACGGTACATGGTCTCAGAAGCTCTAGTCGTTGGCAAAGTACTGGGCAAAGTTATTTACACATTCCATCTGGTAAATAATTAAGTGACCTAGCAATATTTGTGCAGTGTCCCTAGCAGACCAAAATGAATGGACTGAAGTGAATTTATTCTTTTGCAGACGAGCGAAAAAGACCAGGCTGCTGTAAGGATACAGTCTGTGTACAGAGGACACAGAGATAGGAAAAAATACGTACAACTGCTTTACCAACAGTTCGAAAAGGTTTGTCGACATGTTGTTTCACGAATATCTGTCTCTGTATCCTTGTAAGGCTTTACGATCTTGGTACAACATTTCTTGAACATTAACAACTACAGATAGTAGTGCCAAATTTCCGAAGCCTATTTATAGTGTAGATAGTGGCGTACTGGAATATTGCATATCCAGAGTCCAGGTGAATTATGGTCCCGTTTGCAGATGCAGGATTCCATTTGAGTCCTATTAATCTTGAGGTGATCGGATTGCTTTGGCTTGTTAATGTTGTCTGAGCATGTTTTCTGTTTGAATCACTCTTTGCTTAGCTGATACTAACGCAGAATCTACTACATGCTCAGAAATGAAGTGATAATCTTCTATTGCGCTTTGGTAAAAGAATATCATAGTTTCGAAGATGATAAAAAGGAAAGAGTGCATAGTGAAGAAAAAGCTACTTTTAAAATTAAAGGATAGCTTTTAACAGATATAATTCACAAATAAAAATTCATATTTACAATAACATATGGAACAAGAATGCCTTCCAATCAAAGGCCGAACCAACCGCCCGCTTCGCAAATAGTCATTAAAACGCAAATAGTAACTAAAGTGCAAATAGTTATTAAAACATGAAAAAAATACAAAAATCTAGAAATTTGACCTTCAAATGACCTTGACCTTCAAAGAGCTTGACCTATATTTTGACCTTGGCCCCATTTACTTGTTTCAAACATTATAACATGTGATATTAGCAGACAATACTAAAAATTTTGACACTTCTTATTGCTATGATGGTGAACTTGGCCCAGTGACCTTGATAACTCAAACTTGACCTAGATATTATAAAGATGTACCACCATACCAATATGAAGTTTCTAGGTTAGGTGGTTCAAAAGTTATAGCCCGGACAGACACACAGACAGACACACAGACAGACACGACTGAAAACATTACCCTCCGGCATACGCGGGCGGTAATAAATTGAAAAAGTAAATTAGTGTTTGAAAAAGAAAAGACTTAGAAGCAGTTTTGTAAAGGAAAAACCCATCACAGATTCAATTGCTTCAGTTTGCCAAGTAAGGCAGTAAACAACATTAAGTGCATTACTTCTGTATTACGTCATGAGATATGGCAGTAGAAGGATAAATTGTAGCACTCATAAGGAACAACCTTAATGGTACAACGGCTACATGTAGTTTTTACTGTTTGTAACTGAAAGATGAGGAGAAAGGAAAGAAAATGTTTCTCCATTCGGAGGATTAAGACAATACGTGGATGGAAAACTACACTGAGATTTTTCAGGATTTTGGGATAAGATTCACGTCAAATGCATTTGACTCTTTATGGAAGAACAGTCATTCGTTACACATGTGTACCTTCTATAAGAAACACTGGATTTCCTGTTGTAAGCTTTTAGTACCTTGTGTGTTGGGTATGAAATCTGGTTAACAAATGATCAATCTCTTAATCTCCTTAGTTGGGCAAACAGGTTCTTGACTCCAACTCTCCTAGTAACATTGACTCCTTTACATTTATGTATTTAAAGCTGATATTAGTGTTAATGGATTTCCCATGTTTGGGTGAATGTTAGCTCACTGTACTAAACAAGAACCAAGTGTCTAAGGGTGAAATAATAAGACACGAGTGGTATGGCCTTAGACTGTTTTATTGAGTGCTGAATGTATGTACATGT
>JBCAUI010535272.1:0-11095 GCA_038406195.1 Haplosyllis anthogorgicola | reverse complement strand
TTTAAGCATTGTATCAATATCCATCTGCAGGATAGTGTGGTCACTTTGTTCCTTTATATGTCTAAATATTTTAGTATCATCAGCAAAGAGGAAGATCTCTGATTTTACTTGCTCAGGTAGGTCATTGATGAATATTACAAATAGTAAGGGTCCTAACACGCTGCCTTGTGGAATTCCACTTGTTACCTTCTTGTACTGAGATGTTTCTCCATTTACAACTACTTGCTGTGTTCGATCACTCAGAAATGCACTAATCCATTTGAGAATATGCTCTTTAATACCATAGCTTTCCACTTTCTTCAGCAATCGGTTGTGTGGTACTTTGTCAAATGCCTTCTTAAAATCACAGTACACACAGTCTACTGAGCCTCCTTCATCTATTATTTTTGTCCACTTGTCTAGAACTGCCAATAGCTGAAGTACTGTTGATCTTCCATCTAGGAATCCAAACTGCTTCTGGCTAAAGAGACCGTGTTTTTTCATATGCTTCATAATTTGCCCTCTTATTATTGATTCCATAACTTTACATGCTATACAAGTAAGGCTTACTGGTCTATAATTATCATGTAGACAATGTAGTCTTGCTGTCTTGGTTAAGTTACATAGCACCTCCCCACCCCGTTATCTTTCGTATTTGGAGGATGTCTTGGTAGATTTGGCAGTAAATCATCCTAAAATACGAAAATTTATGCCTAACTATGTGGGAAATATATGTACCTTTGTAGTCTGTGGTACAAGGTCCTTACATATCCTTGATATGGTTTAATAAATTAAATGAAAATCTTCGAAAGTTTACGGAGACGTTTCTGGAAAACGAGCAGTAGAGTTACAAACAATTGTGCATTTTACAAATGAAAAAAGACTAGAATCAGGTGAATTCACAAAGGGATGGGGCATTCATGATATCTGAACTTGCATCACAAGTACCGTAACTGTCCAATTTAGGGTGCATGTGCGATTGACAAATTTTCAGGTGTGCACCTCATTAAAAAACAGCAGAAACCGATTTCTGAAAAGGTGGACTTATCGTCTTTCCTATTTTGATTAACGCTAAACAGCGTGATTTAGGTTAGAAGAGCTATATTTATGCTTGGGTGAAGTTAATTAACAAAATTACCCCTCCCAAACTTCTGAACTGTTGAAGTAGGACAAGAATAGACCCCTCTGCTGACATGATGACAGTAAAAAGTGCTGCTACGTGTACAAATATGAACGTAAATCAGCTGAAAAAGTTGGGCGTGCACCATAATTCAGGCATGCACCCCGAATTGGACATAAGCAGTCCACGTAATGGAGTGCTCTCGTACTCACCGTTTTGTGTATTTTCCCATGGCTTGGGATTTCGGGGTTTTTTTTACTGGCAGTACTAAATTTCAAAGATGTATGATATTCTTATTGTTGTTAGCAATTGTATGGGGTCATTTGTTAAAAGTGGTACACAAAATATCAATAAACGTACGTGTAGTTTCACAAGATGAAATTATTTATCAACTTTAATAGGAAAAAGAAGAAGAAGAAGGATAAAGAGAAAAAAATGCTCGCCGAGGCGAGTAAGAATGAAGGTGAAGGATCTGTGGAAGTACAACAGCCTGTAGAGAGTCGAGTTGATACACGAACTCCGGCAGAAAGAGCTTTTCAGAAAGCAAGAGAAAAAAGGGTAAGCCCATGTACAATGTCCTGTATTTGTGTTGTGTTATTCCTGCAAATTTAGTTAAATTTAGTGGTCTGTTAAATCAACCGTGGCCGGCATTTTGAATAGATGAATCACTTGTGCACACAATGAGTTTTAACCAATTCCCCGCCCTCATACTCGGACAATTGATACAGCTCACGGTGTCCACTCATGCTTTATCTGTTCGGTAAGGCCTTAACTGAAGCCCCTATCAGGTGAACTCACCCAACCACAGTAAAAGTCTTAAGGTGCTTAACATTCCAGACAGAAGAAATGATTGATCCGCTGGTGACTCAGTGTTCCGTACCTGTAAACCTGTGTAAAATAACAAATTATATTTTGTACAATGGTGTCAGTAGTATGCTAAAATTACATGTATCTTTATCTTGTCAGGATGCTGAAACTATACTGGAGAGAGCTTCAAAGACACATAAAGAGAGGATATTGGTGAGTAAATTTCTTTCAGCTATCTGTATTATCAGTACGTAAATAATACGTATGAACTGTATTCCGGAAAAGGCTTATTTTATTGAGTAGCCTTGCTTAAATCCTACTTTGGAGTAAAGTTTGAGATTGACATAAATGTAATTTCTTAAGGAACATTTAAGTACATGCACATTCTCGTGTAAAACTTATTATTTTCTTTGCAGGATTTTAATCATCGTTTGGATAATTTAACAGAGCACTTTGACATTCCGAAAGTCAGTTGGACGAAATAAATTCTTGTGCAGATCTTGTTTTATTGGAAGAGAATAGAAACTGAATTTTTGTTATATTGTGTAAAGTCACGACTGATAAGGATAATTCAAAAGGGATTTTTAAACGACGGAAACCACTTTCCTTCTATCTACAGCAGTTTACTAAGAAACAATGAATAAAAACTCACTCAAGTCTATAAATAATTCGTAGAATGCTTAGTAAGCCCTTCCGTCAACCTTTTCAGCCAAACAGTTGTGATGCAAGAAGTCACCTTAGTTCATCTATGCGAAATTGTGATTGTACAGTTGAACCCCTTTTGCAAGGACGCTTAGGATTTTTGACTCAAATGTCCGGGAATGGCATGGTGTCCTTCCAAAAGGGGTTTTATGTGGTAACCATCTTGTTTCCACAGTGCTCAATAGTCAAAGGGGATTCACATACCCTATGCCAAACACAAAGATTTAATAATGCATACAAATAATATGAAATTAAATTGACATGAATGCTTTAACAGTAATTTTACCAACTTTTACTCATTGCACATAAGGCATAAGTACTGATGTAGACACTAGCACTGATGTCAAATGATAAGCCAACATAATTTTTTTGTTGATATTTAGGGGTGAATGCTAGCCAATTTGTTTCAGCTTGGTGTCCAGGGACCGTGCATGGCATGGTGTCTGTGAATTATATAAGATTTAGGTAAATTCTGAGCTCAAGTGTCCGTGAAAGGCAAGGTGTCCTTGCAAACCGGGGTCCGTCCGGGGTCCAACTACAGGGACTTGACCTTTTTCATGTACAGTGCACACATTTAATTCTATGTGAAGGAGTTTTCGACGTCTCTTAGTAAATATTAGCGGATAGGTGTATTGCAAAGTGCTGTATGTGTAAAATGCGGTTGCAAAACCAAGACCAAGTTACTGAGTACAACAAGTGTAAGAAACATGAGTGTAAATCTAGGACGAATCTGGTGTTAGGACAGAGTAGCAATGTAGCTCACGGAGTTAGTAGGCCTGTTTGGTCTTGCGCATAACTTTTCAACGAAGAGAATCTTGCTTACGCTTTTGCTTGTCATATAAACAGTTCTTTTCTTGGATGGTCAAGAACCTTTTTGTCTGTCGAATGACAAAGTATGTGGTCTTCAGCCTAAAAAACACAGAATCCGAAAACGAGGTTCATCCCACATTCCACTTTCCTAAGCCAAGAAGTAGTACCAAGAAATAGTTCTGTTACTTTGGTAACATTGTGACGTCATTCGACAGACACACGACATTACTTTTGACGTAACGGCTCTAGTTATTTAACTTAACATAAAGAATGGGAATAGCCCCCTTTGCTCTACGATGAAAGTGTGTTAATCATGTTATGAGGATGATCGGATACATGCGGAATATCCCTATGTAATTATTCTTTGGGAAATGTATAAACGAAGAATATGTCTTGGGTATTGTTATTTTGTACCCTTATTTGTATAAATAAGTACCGAAAGGGCGGTTAAAATAATAAATAAATTTAATGCAAATAAAAGGTGTACGAAAAAGAGAATGTGTCTTTAATTTTTTAATCAGTTTGCACATAAAAACAAATACCGTATTGTTCCCAAATAAAGCGCCAGGCGCTAGGACCAGTTATTCAGTCATAAATTTCATTCACGAGGCATGATAAAGTAACTACTTTTGGGGAGTTGGAGCAGACTATTGACTGCACTGCTTTTTGTATATGTATGTTATTTGAATCATAAGACGAGGTGTGAAGTAAAGACGACGGTAAAATAACAAAGACAACAAATTTAAAGGCTATTCATCTAGAGCAGTGATGTTAAAAACCTTTCCCATTTTCATTGAAGCTTGCCCTTATTTTACTGGCTTGGCCCTGGATAGGGTTGAATCGGAGGATAAGGGATGAGCAATGACAGATAAAATAGGAAAAAGTGGAGGAGGGGGGAATTTGTAACAATTTTTGGCCAGTCAGTCATTTAGATAGTATTCAACATAAAAGGTAACTTGCAAGTAATCATAAAAAGTCATTTAAGTTGGATATTTGGAAATGAAACACGCACCTGCACAACCACGTGCCACTGTTTGTTTACATGTCAATCGCGTCGTTAGGCACTAGCGTCGTTGTTGCTAGGCAGATGACATATGTCATGTGGGAATTTCAATATGGCGTCCAAGCAAAACACAAGTGAAGATTTTCCAGTTTTTGCATGATATTGACATATTCCAAGTTTTAAAATGCTTATTTGTTAGTGGTGTATATTAAAACAGTTTTCTTAGCATGTCAAGGTAAGAAAATCAGATGCATTTCATGTTCGAAAATTGCTTAAAAGAACGGTTTAAAAATGGTCTAGAATAGACAAGATGACATTTTTGGATTCCTGATAAATCACCAACACCCGGACTGCTGTCGGTGGGATCTATTAATATAACCATTTTAATGTGATTTAAGTAAGGACACTACCTTGCAATTTAACTTAAATTTCTTATTTTATCGTGTAAGATTCCATCGGGTGTCTATTGGTTTTTAAATTTTTATTCTTCAGGGGTTAGATCTATTCTTTATCCACAAATTTGCCACGACTAGATTTATCTGGCATGGATTTGTGGAAATAGTGAGATGCCAGTTCCGTCAACATTTAGAACCCCATCTCTTTCACCTTCTCAGGACAGAGGTATGCCAGAATTTCACCCAGATATTGAGTAATACATCTTATGCTTCATGCAAACCACCAAAACAAAGTTAAATTTATGCACTAAATGTATTGTGAGTGTAAGTTTTAGGTAACAAAAATCGGAATCTAAGTGCTGGAACTTTTATGCATGCGGATACCTTTTATAGGTAAGATACACGAATAAATTTAGCACTGACACCATCAGGGCCCCAGAATTGTACAGTCTTACGTAACTTATAACCGTGGGATCTCTGTATGTTTCATTTTAGATATGTGCATTTTATATTTCAGATGTTTCTGGACTCAGGAGATCCTTGCTGTCTGATAGTTCACACCTTAACAACAGTGGCAGAGACTTAGGGATGTATTCATCAAGTCGGACATCCAGCCAGTTTGGCTCCAGTGGACAGTATGGATCTAGTCCACAATATGGCCAGTATGATACCAGCTCGAGGTACTCTTCGGCAGGACAGTACGGCATTAGTTCTGCTGGGAGGTACGGTACCACTGGCACGGTAGGAAACCAAGATCGCTATGGCGGAACATCATCATATAATAGTCGTTTAGATAACGACAGGGATTTAAATTACAACAGGCCTGACAGTGGCAGCAGCTACACAAGGGAAACTCCTTACAATAAGGATTACTCCAGGGCATCTGCAAGAGATAGTTTGTATGGGTCTACGTCTAATATGTACGGGAAGGACGGGAGAGGATCTACGTACGGTTCAAATCGTGACATCAGGGACAGTGACAGATGTAAAGGCAAAGACTCAGGGTATGGTAGTAGAGACAGAGATGTGTCAAGTTATAATCGTGAAAATCTCACCAAAAGTAGAGACTATGACTCCCATAGGAGGGACAGTAGTGGTTATGGTAGAGATATTTACGGCGGTGGAAGAGACAAATCTTCCCGTTTAAGAGAAGACTTATACTCATCCTCTAGACGTGAAAGTGCGCGGTCTGATTACCTTGATGAAGAGGATGCACAGAAAATAAAAGGAAGCAGTAAAGGAAAGAAGAAAAAACGAAAGAACCCGATCACTTGTAACCTTAGTGGAACAAGATACGACGTCAGTAAGTACACTAGACAGAAAAAAACGTTGTGCAAAATTGTGATAAAGCTCAGTGTACAAAAAGCCTATTACATGTATTTTTATTTTAGTTCGACAGATGACTGAACACATGGGGTTTACTGCGGGAAAAGAAGATGATCCAAATTGGTAATTATACATCAAAGTTACCTCTTTCTCTCTGAAACCAAATATGGCGATATGCATCTTGAAATAATTACAGCACACAACGAAGAAACCTACACAAAGCATTTTATGTGAACTTTGGACATTAATATCGTCCTACCAGTCATTATCCACGATGAACTGTTAGCTTTGGGCTTATTTTTTTAATCATTTGGATTACATTGCATGGTCAGGATTTTTAAAGTGTGGCGATCGGAAAAAAATAAAAATAAAAATAGAATTTGGGTCTCTAAAAAGCCAAACTGTTCATAAAAATAAATAAAATTAATATTTTTCTCGATCAACTTCTAACGGATCAACTTTCAACAGCTCCAAGACTACCGTATTTTGCCGTACATAATGTGTTTCATCTGCCACATGAGTTTGTTTTTGTTTTTTTTTTGAAATCCCGATTTCAAAGTGCTGCGGGTAATGTAATCCAAACAATTAAATAAAAAAAGCCTTGCGCAGAGGATAATTCAGAAATTTCACTCAGTAAGGCTACCGTACACAAACTGATGTGGCCAAGTGGATACTGAAATTTTTGCATCACACCGTCAAAGATAGATAAAAGGTACCAATGAATTTGTAGAAGTAACGTAGTTTTTCTGGTTTCTTTCAGTTATTTGATATGGAACGATAGTTTTGTCTCAACCGACCGGATTTCCGAACTGAAACCGTATCAGAGAATCAACCATTTCCCGGGGATGGGCGAGATTTGTCGCAAGGACTGCCTGGCCAGAAACATGCAGAAGTAAGATTCTTAAATAAATTGCCTACAGATACCGAACAAGGATTAAGCTATTGTCGGATTGCAGTGCGATGTTTTCATACAAATAATCTAGCAATCTAGCGTAAATCTGGCCTGAAATCCCCTTTTAGTTACCCGTTACAAATCTAAGTGTTTCTGATTGTATAACAAATACTGACATATGTGTAAGCCAAATACCATGCATCAGTGCCTGAGAAGGACTGTAATGTCCACCACCAAAAAGATCATATACAGTCTAGTTGATACGTAATAAAATTCCGATAGGGAATTCCAGGAAAATAATAAAATATTTTCCAGAATAATTCCATACAGGGTATGAAAGTACCTTCATAAGAAAATTCCAAAAGATTTGAAAAAATTAGCATCTATTATATTCCTGGGACAAAAAGTGTGACTTTGTCGGAGTGCTGAGGTGTCTCGATAAATACAATTGGATCAAAAACTGTCAATCTAACGATTATTTATTTTTAAACGAACACTTAAGATTAAGCAGGTTTAGTTTATATCCCCTCTAAACAATGCATTCCCGTGTTGTCTCCGTGTCACTTTATTGACTCTACACTCATACGAAGTGTCGGGGTCGAGGGATCAATTAGTTGCCTTTATAAAACTTTAAACATTGAATATCGATGGAGTGATTTTGATCACGTCAATAAACTGACCAGAAAAGCGTTAACTTGAGGACCTACGACTCTACAGTACATCTACTGTATCTTGACTTATCTGGCATATATGTTGTACGTTCTTAATTATGCACATACAAACAAGAATGAAAACCGTCACTTTTGGATTCATTAAAGTTCTTAATAAAACAATCATGTCAAGTTTTGATAAGTTTTGTTCTGGCTGAGAACTTCACGCTGAGATAATAGAGGAAATAGCTGTGGATTAAATGATCAGAGTTTCCTCCCACGGAGTGATTGATTTGTTATTGATCTTGAGGGATGGTCATCAGTTGGATCAATAAATAATAAATATTGACCCGTAAACTGTCACAATGAATCACTGTACACTGACCTGGCTTTACTTACAATTTGTAAAATACCTGAGACCGAATATGTAAAGAATGGCAAACACTTCAATAAGCCATAAATGAAGTTACAAGTGACCTTTGTAAATAATCAACTATCCATGTAGCTGAGTGAAATAAATAGGTTTCTGTCAAACTTTTCCAGGGTAGTCAACCTTCGTAATTTTCTTTCGGTTTCTGGTAGATCTTCAAAAATTAAATTGGACCTTGATTTGCAACATTATAAAAAAATTATAGATGTTATCAGATATACTCCCAATATTCAATCACCATAATTGACCAAGACTGTACTCGATTTAGACATAGACAGTGTCAATCAAAGTGGTTCTGAAATTAACAACATAATATTACTAAATAATAAACAAAAATATGTATCTACGTTAATGCTGTCTTTCCCCTTTAAATAGGATGGCAAAGAACTATCCAGAGGAATATGCTTTTATACCCAAGACGTGGATTTTCCCAACTGAGTACACAATGTTTCAGACTTACGTGCGCGAACTGAAAAAGAGAAAGAAATCAAGGTGTTTCATAGTGAAGCCTGCAAACGGTGCCATGGGAAACGGGTCAGTATTGCCCTTTTATGATGATTATAGCTTTTATTATAAAATGAATAATTGCAAAAGAAAAAATGGACCCCTTTCACAACAGCTTTCAAAGCACCATCTTGATATTTACATTTAACTGTACAGGATTTCGCTGTACAAGAATCCTGATAAGATTCCACAAAACGAACAGATGATCGTCCAGGAATACTTAGATAAACCGTTTCTTGTTGATGGATTCAAATGTGACATGAGAATCTATGTGCTCGTGACGTCGTGCGATCCGTTACGCGTGTTTCTCTACCATGATGGTTTGCTACGTCTCGCCACAGAGAAATACATTCATCCAACCGATGCCAATTCCGTAAGTATCTCACAAACAGGCTCTACAACCAACTCAACTAGATATTAGATTAAATTGTTAGTCCAGTTAACTTTGTATCAGAGTGCGGACAGTTCAATTGTCTCAACCTTCGAATTCTGTGACTCCAAAGACATTTACAGGGAAGCCTTTCGGTTACGATACAGTGTAATCAGGCCCGGCGAACGATGTGAATGATGTGAGGGATTGGTGTGCACTTTGTGAAGGAATTGTTACATTCTCCATTGACACCAATGTTAAAGTTTTGGGCATATTTTATCACTTTGAAACGCCCAAATCTCAGCATCTAGAAGGAATTTTGCAATGAAATATAGTTTATCTGGTACAGAAATATTCCCAGATCCAGTTAATGTCTTTTTTATTTTTCCATTGTGTTCACATTAGCCATTTTCATGTCTGTTTCATGGGTTGTAGTAGGAATTTTTGAATAAAAAGACATTAACTGGATCTGGGACTATTCAGGGTACATATAAACTATATTTCATTGCAAAGTATCACTAAGATTTATGCCAATTTCCCTCCTTTCACCATCTTTTGGAGGAACAGACTCATTTAAGCTTGAAATGATTTTTGACATCATTCCAAGTTTCTTCAGACCCATTGGTGACAGAATGGAGAATTTTGGAGGAAAAGACTTGTTTAAGCTTGAAATGAGTTTTGACATATCATTTTGAGGTTTTTTTTCAGACCTATTGGTGACAGAATGGAGAATTTTGAAGGAATGGACTCGTTTAAGCTTGAAATGATTTTTGACATGTCATTCTGAGTTTTTTCAGGCCTATTGGTGACAGAATGGAGAATTTTGGAAGAACAAACTTGTTTAAGGTTGTAACAATTCTAATAATTAATCAGAATTAAAAATAAATAGATATAAATAATAGATATAAATAATATAAAAAGATATATAGTGGGTGCTTGTAAACCAGGGCCCCATCATGAAAAGTCATTTTCTTGGGCACTATTTGCATTTTTTTCTCCGTTTTTTTTATTAAATGTAATCCACTGTATTTATATCTACAACTCTGTAAAATATTTATTTCAATTGTTGCTTAAATATTGTAAAAATCTCTAAAATCTTGCCAAAGTTGGAGGGCCCTGATGTACCAAAACTGCTGGTATACCGGGGCCTGTGTGTTGGGGCCCTCCATTTTTTTTTAAAATTCCGTCTGTATTGTGATGTTTTTTCAAAAAATAAAGATGAAAAAATATAGTTAGTAAACAGTTTTATTAAAATATATGTTTAAAAAAATTGCTTTATCTTACATAGAGTGTCTTTATTAAAAAGTAAAACTTGTCGACCTTGTCAATGCAACAAAAGAGACATTACACTGCCTCACTTAACTATGGATGGTATCATAATACTTGCAAGTTTTGTTTTTTAAACTCACAGAAAAATATACTTAATAAATTATATTTTCAAAATACATAACTGGTTCATGTTGTCAATGTACCCACTCTGTAGTACATGTAAAACAAATAATGTCAACAGTAAAATCTTAATAGTGCTTGTACACTGGGGCCTTTTTTAAAAGGCTATGTAATGCATAAAAATGCATTAAAATACACTAAAACATTAGTTTTATAAATGAAAAGTTAGTACTTCAGAATTTTCTTGTTGAGAACATGTGAACAGCAGCACTTTGGTCATGCTTTGAAGCATGTTACATGAATAACAAATCTTCCATAACCCCATGTCCAACTTCACATTTGGAACAGTAAAACCCTTTCCGACCTTTAATCACAGGGATACATCCATTGGGTGCTGTCTCTCCCTTTTGAGGAGGGGGCAACTCATGTTCTTCAGCCTCAGACTCACTTTCACTTTGAGGCTTCTTGCAGTTGCACAAATTTATCTTGCGCTTAGCCACTGGGGCCTTATATGGCTGTGGTTTAGGCTTGGGTTTGGGTATGGGTGCTGATGATGGGGCTTTTGAACGAGTGGTATGCCTACATGGAGGTTCTGGCTCATCCCAGTTGTTTTCGTCACCACTCTTGTAATCAGCATCCCATTCCTTAATGAACTTCAAACAGTCTGGTGATGTGTAAACAGGGCAGGGTGGTTTTGTCACAGATTTCCTTTTCCTTG
>JBCAUI010535261.1:0-11096 GCA_038406195.1 Haplosyllis anthogorgicola | reverse complement strand
CATGACCAATGATCATGTTGGAACCCTACAGAAGCATTTCTCCTTAGAAACATGGTTTCTATGCATTTTGGCTGTACTAGAATATAAACCAGGTCAAATATAACCATATAAGGGCAATTAGAACCATTAACTGTGTCATCCAGGCACTGAAATAAATCAATAGGAACCAAAATCACTGAACTATGACTGCTGGACAGGGAATTTGGTCTCCTCTGGCTAAAAGAAATATTATTTGCTTCAAAATAGAATGATCCAGGCACACATCAATACCCCAATGTTATTTAAATACGGACTGTGAAGTTAACCCATTACTATCTGTTTTAAAGGAAAAAGTCACTTCGCGACACTGATAGTAAACTATTTCTAAAAATCTAAATAGTTTTTGTGTTTATATTTGAAAAGGTTGATAATTAACAAATTATTGATATTTTCTGTATCAGTACATGCCAATTTATAGTATATTTACCAAAATTAATTGCAGTGAAAATTTCAACAATTACGCAAAATAATTAGAAACAGGTAATGAAATGAGACAGTTTCATCCTGCCTAATTAGGCAGATTAGGACATGAATTAAGAAAAACCGCGAATAAACGTGGTGGTCTGTTTCGTGGGTCTATGCTCATGTGCTCATGCAATTCCACTCCTTAACAGGGGCGCCTCAATTTTTACCCACTTTTCACGCAAAAATTGCCAAAATATGCACGAAAATGAAGAAAATTTGGGCTGTACGGGGGCGAGCGCCTCTCGCGCCCCAATCCTCCAATGCAGCCTATTAAATACATTGGTCACGTTGGTACTTATTCAACTGAACTGATACGGTATCAGGAGCAGCATTTTTGCGTCATTTGGGGACCAACAATACGAATGAATTTCTCTATGTAGTGGCACTGCTACTGCACTCCTGGTAGCAAATATGGCAGTTGTTAGGCCCTTGTGGGAGTTGTCAGACTTTAAAGTCCACCTTGATTGGTCTAATATGAAATGTCAGCTTTTAGGACATGGACTTACTATACTTACTACACTATACTTACTACACTATGCTTACTACAGATTTACTATAATTCTCACTTATGGCATATTCGCACTCAGACTAATCTACATTACGAACCTGCGACAAAATCAAGAGTTGTTTTCACAATATTTTCTCACACATTAACTAAAATAGATTGATAAATATTCCACACTCGGAAGATCAATGACGCTTTAGTTGTTCCCTTCAGACATCAAATACTCCATTTGTAAAGAATACATCGTGTATTGTCAGAAAACACGTGTTTTTATCGTATTTCGATGGGCGCTTAGCAAATGGAAATTATAGGGCAGAAAGGAATTACAGGGTTATAAAACATACTTCGCATGTTTAAGCCTTAAAGTGTCGCCATTGAAAATCAGTTTTTCAAGCCTCACTTTAACGGCGATTTATTCGACAGTGTAATATCATCTATTCAGTAGACCAGTAAGATTCAAACTCATATTTCACGTTGAATTTCAAACAAAATGAGCAATAATAAAAACCAAAATTAATGGCTAGGAATATTCTTCAATTGATTACATTTAGTATACAGTGAACTCTTTATTTTATACGACTCAAAAACATGCAGCAAGACGGCAGGTTCTACTGTATTGTTGATATTCTGATGAAGTGTATCTTTTCGTCTTGTACATTCTTTTCCGCCATAAAGAGGCTTTGTGTATCTCCATACATCCTCAATGTGTACACTGACACACAAATCATAACATATTTATATCCTTGCTCTCACATTATGAAAATATTGTGTTAAATTGTATTGCTCTATCTTGGGTCATAAGAACGTATAAAAGTGCATGTATGACGCAAATACAATGGTTTTGCCACGGTTATATCCAGACAGAACACACAATTTGGACTTGTGGAAAGTGTGTTTGAAATTGTGTTGGTTATCCTTTTTAACTCAACCCAGATTGGATCCTTAAGACCTGAAGCACCAAAATTCTCCAAAATTAAGTTTGGTTATATCACAATAGACAGGTCAAGCTTCACGTTTTCCCCGTGTTAGTTTAAAATGATACAGTGAAAGACAAGTTGGCGTTAAATGGGTAGCTAAAATATTCCCAGATCGCGACATCAATGATTCTTTAATTGCTTCCTTCGGAAGTCGAACATAATTGAGTTTCATTTGTAGACGAAACAATGTGTATTGACAGTAAACGTGTTTGTTTTTCGTTTTTCAATGAACTCTTTGCTGGTTTAAACTTATCTGAGAGGCAAAAACATCCATTTCATAGTCATGTTGTTTGAGAATGTCCTAATTGAAACCCTAAAATAATTCTCGTTGTGTGAATTTGTTTTGCTTAATTTTGTGGACCGGGGTCCTTTTTTTCATAAGGGCTCATTAAATGTTGAGTGTCAATCCAGTCCTCTCAACTGAACTTGAATAGTAAATAAAAACCCCGCTTGTTTAAACAAAAATTTATTCCAGACTCACTTACAAGAGAATATCTACAGGCAACAACATCCCTTAACTCGGTATCTTTTGTGTCCTAAAGCAGCTGGGGATGTTTTGTGCAAAAAAATGCATCAATCAATCTTAAACCTCATACACATGGAGATTAAACACCACCTTGATGTGGTATATACACAGTTTCTAAAAGACTAGTTAAATATGTTTCAACTCGGAGTAAAAAAATAAAATAGAAGAAAATTTCATCTGCAGTAAAGTCTGTGTGAAGAGAAAGACAAAAATTGCAAAGAAATACTTGAAACAGATCAAATACAATTGATTTTAATACAACAGTCTGCTTAGAATTTCTTTCGTTAGAGACAAACTTTCTCTTTTAACAGACTTTACGTGGAAGTAAAGTTTCCATTGGCGAATCCAGTAGGGGGCACCAGAGGCGCGCGTCACCCCGTACAGCCCAAATTTTCTTCATTTTCATGCAGTTTTTGGCGATTTTTATGCAAAAAGTGGATAAAAATTGGGGCGCCCCAAAGTTGGAGCTCCACGTGCGAGAAATCATCCTGGATCCGCCAGCGGTTCCTTCCTCTATTTGTATTCATACAGTTCTTTCACTTGATCAGGATCCAGTTCCACTTGGAATATCTGAACATCATCCATCTCGCAGTTACAGTAGGCCTTATCATGTATTGTTTCCACTCTTCCGAAAACTATTTCATAATCTGTTCTAATTCCGGTCACAGCCCAGTCATAGTTAGTGTAACTTTCTGGTCTCTTATTTCCATCAAAGTAAATGAAAAAGTCACCTAAAATACCAGGAATTACAATACAAAATTTAACAAATAATGTAGAGACATGTTCTACGCATGTACTATCTTTTATTAAACGTCATTTTCCCCGTTACAATTCAAATTGTATGTTAGGAAATTCGTCATTTTTGCTATTGCAAGTGAAGTGTATGATAATATGTTGAACTTCCCATAGTAAGCTTATGGACAAAAGTTCATCGGTAAGAAAATTGATGGGGGGCCTTAAATCCACTGTACATTTATATTCTGATGCTTAATTTTAAAGTGTTTCTTGTGTGATTAAAACTACTCAACTTTTGTGCTCAACTTAAGGTAATGAATGTCAATCGACTGTGTCGAATTTGTGATAGTTATATATTTTTTACCTGTTGAGTGTCTGTAAGTCATAACGATATGCATCCAGTCAGTGGGAAATGTGATTGGGATATAGTAATGCTTAACGACGTTAGGAGCATACAGAAGCTGAAACTCTGCATAAAAATGCGGTTTTGGTTAATTAATTTCATGCATAACGTTTGCGTATCATTTTCCTTTGTGTATGTTTGTGTATGTTTAGTTGCTTAAAGTTTAAGTTAAATTATCTACTATTGATATATCACCGATTCAGTACTGATGAAAGTTGATGTAAAACTTTTAGTTTCCCAGTTCCCAGCCAGAAACTCACTCGAGAACTCACCCAACCTTGATGTGAGCTATCCTCAAGTGAGCCACTACCTCATGGAGATGAGATCGGTGGCAGCTCCACTTGGCGCATGTCCTTCCCTCCCACAAAGGGCTGGTACCAATTTTACACTTTGGTCTGGTTTACGCTTCTTTATATTCTAATACCTCAAGATCGAGCAATCCAATTTATTATCGCACATAATATGTCTGACGCAAGGACATGGTTGTAAATGTGTTGTCATTCATTCGTCTGTGTACACATTTAAGATGTATGCAGATACCAAAATATTCCGGCATAAAGTCCACAGTACACCTTACAAACTCCTGTATGAAGTAACCAGACTTGGCCAAATTGTCTTTCCTTTGACCCAAAGAATTTACGTTTTGCTGTCACATATTTTATTAGGATACGTCCTTTAAATAGAATATTTCACCTCAAAAGGTAATTTCACGGGGGCATTGTGAAACATGCTGTGCAGTGGTGCATGCAAAAATAACAACAGCTATTAAATGCTATGCCCTGGTCATGCACTGATTCCCAACCAAAATTCAACAAGGTGAAAATGTTTGGAGTTACAGAAGGTGTCAGTAGCTCACGGGGTTAAAGTCTACTTAAAGACCAGAACTATAATGAAGAGTTAATAATTATCTCTACACCTAATTATAAGAAACATATTAAATATAATAACATGTGATTTATAGCAATTACTAATCTGTCAATATGCTTGTCACAATAAATTGAACAATACACTTTGTGCCTAGTTGACAATGATGTTACCAGCTCTTCAGATTTCTATCAGTTTGGAAACGCGAAGAACAAAAGAGAGAAGAAAAGAATTCCACATAGTGCTTTTGATGCTCTATCGTTCCACAATTGATAGGAATTTTATGCTCTGAAAGAAGTACATTTAACAGGAAGAAAGTTTTTATCAGATTTATCATAGGATTAAACGCCACAGATATAGTTGTATGTCTATGCCATATATTAATTGTTTCAACATAATCAATTCAATTAGACATTGTCTCCATCTGCCTTATACACCCTATACACATACATGCTGTCTATGGAGAACCTTAAATAGCGCATTGTGCTTTTCGGGTGAACAGAAAATGATCATAATTTCAGGGGATGTGCCTGTCACGGGTTGTCCAGAGAAAGCGACAATTAAAAGACCCCAGACTTTGGTTCAGTACTCGAACTTCGTATCAGAAGTTTAACAATAGCTTATCAAAAGCGCAGCGTGAAATTCTTTCGTTCTCTCCTTTGTTCTCTTCGTTTAGCAAGTCGCAGTAAAGGACACCATTGCATAAGTTTACCCTGGTGTGTAAGCACCCCTTTCATTTATTTCGATCAAAAATTCAATTGTTCTGAAAATAAATTGAAATTCCCAAGGCACTGACATTTGGATGGAAAATTGATAAAAGGTAAAATATTTTATTTCTTTCTGAGGCATGCAAGTGTTTCGATTTTTCATCTTGAAACGAAGGCTACATTGAGGGAAAAAATTAAAAGCTTGATAAATAACAATCCAAACATGGTATTACCTGAAGCGAGACAGTGAAAATAATTGATCGACATAAGTTTGTCAATTTAAAGCTGAACAAGGGATAAAGCATAAAGATCCTCGGCGATATACCCAGATGTCACCACGGAAACATATATGCTGGTCCAGAGCATGCTTACATTTTAGGACATCGACTCTAGCATAAAATAAACTATAAAGGTTTTTCCTAATTCATGCCCTGCCTAATCTGCCTAATTTAGGCTAATTTCATTTCCTATTTTTAAGTACTGATGTAATTTTTGAATATTTCACTTTGACTGGAAATAGTAAATATACTATTAATTGATATTTACTGATATAAAGAATATCAATAATTTGTTTGTGATCAACATTTTGAAATATACAAAACTAGTTAGATTTCAAGAAATAGTTTATTATCGATATTACCGCCATTAAATTATCCTAAATTTGGCAGGGAAAATAATTTGGAAAAACCTTGTATGAATAAACACGTATTACGAATCGTCCTTTTGCCTCGGAGTGTTGTAAGAAAATCTTAGTCATCCACTCTCGCAAAATAGATATTTTTAATAAAACAATGACTTTGTTTAGCTCATTAGGATACGGCCTCTAAATAGAATATTTAGACCCGGGGGATACTAGAATATTTAGACCCGGGGGAAATTAGTTCACAGATTTTCCAACTGATGTCAGGTCAATTTGTTATGATGTGCAATACAAAAACATGTTCTGTTATCCGTGCATGCAGTTCATTTTGTCTTGTAGTCACCCATTTGTCGTCCAACCACCTGACAAAGTAGGTAGTGCGTTAAATTATAAAAATTTAATAGGTACTTTTACCTCGAAAAAAGTGCATCCTGAACTTTGTTTCTTCGCCGACAAATTTATGAGACCCAAACAATTTTTTTTCTCTGGATAATTAATTTATATTGCACAGTCGAGGGAAATCATATCAGTTTGAGAATCAGTCCGAGAATCTTAACTTCCCAGTGACATTACATCACAGGTGTATCAATTTTGAGCCAATAGTTTCAAGATGTGCATAATGTATGATCCGTTAGCCGAGCTATGTCGGTCTTGCTGCCGTTGAAATTCAGGTAAGCGTACCCTAGCCACAGCATCTTGGATGGCACGATACTCGCCCTGAAGGTCCTCAGTGTGAAGAGGATGCAGCCGACGGGGTCGGTGTGGTGGCACCTGGGCGTTCCCCTTGCTTGTGGGTATGGCACCCCTCCAATAATGGAAGGATTTGTAGAGGTATCTGCTCCTCCTGTTGCGCAAATTATACAATCTATGGGAGATAGAACACTAACATTTTCCTAAAAAAAAGGTATACATTTTCGTAACCAGACAAATTTGACCAAATTTATTAATTTGCCTAGGTAGTGGCGAGGAAAATCTCAATTTTATTGTTCTTTAACTGGTAATAAATTATTCGAGTATTGTGTATGGTTGTTGATGGAGTGAAAAAGACATGTTTAAAACCCGGCAGTAAATAAAAAACCCGAAATGATGAGTTCTTAAAACACGCGATATTAATTGATTTTTACACAGTATTTCCGGTTTTTGAAAGAAAGCGTTATGGATTGAATGAAGCATGACAAATAAACAAACATTAACAGGAATCACCTGAGGAGTTTATTGAATATGGTTTTGTCAGAATTAATTTAAAGTATTGACATAAATTTAAAGCTGAACACAAAGGCTAAGTAGAAGAGGTACTGTGTGAGGAAATGAGGAATTGAAAAATTGTCCTTCAAATACGTCGCCTGCCTTATCATGAGATGTCGCTTTAGTAGCAGTGCATTTCATAGATATATGGATGAGTCATGTATAAAACAAACTAAAAGTGGCGTACAAGTACGGTCCCTCTAAAATGTCGAAAATGGCTGCCTTGTCGATAGATGTCGCCACAGTAGCAGTACATTTTTATATGGATGCTGACGTGTCAGGTAGACAGACTGATGGTGGCAAAAAAGTGGCAACAGTACACGGAATTTGTATCAGTTTGGGAACAATGGCGCATCAAAAGCACAGCGTGAAATTCTTATGTCTTCTCTTTTGTTCTAGACGTTTCGAAACTGATACAAATTCCGTGTATTGTGTGTCCCGATGTCTTCTGTGTGTTAGCATCGTGATACAGACTCGTCCACCGTAAACTAAACATGATCTAGCTGCTCCCAAAAATTTTAACTAGCAAATGTTCACGATATTTTACCTCCTACTGTTGTATATATTATCTTAGCATCAGTAAACACTTTTATTAATATGTTTGTGATTCATTTGTAAAACCCACATGATGACTAATGATTGCGAAATATATCCAGAACAATCTTTGTAACTAGAATCTTCTAAAAAGACAACTGTTACGAAATCACCTGGAACTTTCTATGTGACTCATCTTTACTATAAATGCTTTGTAAATCTTGTGAATCATTGTATTATTGAACACATTGACTTAAACTGAATATTTAAAACAAATCTCTTTAAGGATTTATATACACATAATTTTGGACTTTATTTTCATATTTTGTATTTTAATTCAAGAAAGGGTTAAGGCTACTTGGGATAAATTAGACAACACTACATCCTAGTTTCACTCACTTCAGAAGCAGAAATTATTATCAATATTTGGAACAACAGATTTTCACCTCATGAATGCTGCAAATTTCAAATTGATTATGAACAGAGCACAAGTACAACATTCATTACATAAAAATAGTATCAATTGTGAATATACATGAAGGTATATAATGGAGCTCCCTTAGGGTACCGTCTGATACGATTTTATTGTACTGATTCCTAGACACTTATCTGCAGCTTTCAGCTTTGACAACAACAATGCTATTATCGATGACTGAGTATCATCATTTACCTGCCAGTTTGTCGAAAGATTCACAGCTGCGTTTATTCTCATTAAAGCACTGAAAATGAAGAACATTCCAAATGTTCTATTATTTTGTTTTCTTATCTATCGCATACATGTAAAAGGAGGTAAGACTACTTATTATACAGTTTCGTTAAGAGTTCCGTTAAGAGTTTAATCATACGTGTACGACAGAGCAATGCAAATTTATTTTTACATCAATTTTGAATCAGAGCTGAAAATAGCCGGTAAACCTCTTTAGTTTGGGAAAATGAAATTACCATTGTGCTATCTCAGATCGTGAAATTACTATTAAAAGTTAAGCGCCCCGCAACAACTGAATGGAGTGAGATCAGTGTGAAATTCAAATGTTGCAGTGGCTAAACTGATGTACAATTGATACGAATACTGTGTAATGTTTCCCAACTGTTTATCCAGCGCAGATATGTAATATAAAAAGAAACGAGAGAATGACAAGCTTTTTGAAAACCGTTTTCCTGGAGCTCAATAGCCCCTGAAAACGTAAATTTGAGAAATTTCAGCCTATGTAAAGGACCATGCAAAGGCATTTATCCTAACGGTACTTCAAATTCTCATTTATAATCATTTTGCCTTAAATTCTACCCTAAACTTAGATATGGTACTTTTCTTTAGTCTTTGCATTTCTGGAGATTTCAACTGGAACTGTTCATTCTGTACACTTCAAAAATATGTCGCTTTCAGCTAGAAATCCAACTGAATCGTTCACCAATGTGACATCGGAGGACGAAATCAGTTTTGGAACAATGGTACAGCAAAAGCACAGCATGGAATTCTTTCGTTCTTTCATTTGTTCCAAAGTGATTGGAATTTCAGGAGCTGTATGTATTTCCTATTGACTATGAGAGAACGAACGTGGATCCACTTCAGGTCCGTAGGTTCTGAAGACAATTTTATCTTCGGCAACTAGTAACCATGATTCTGTGTTTCAGGGCAACCAATAACAGGTGACGGAAGTGGAGTACAGAGTATTGGACCAGCGATGGGATGCAATGACACTTTTAATGACACCTTAATCCATGACATCACAGGTTTGGCAACAAGACAAGTTGATAAAATTTTAGCCGTGTTCACACGGACGCATCTGTTCATATTATTCCAAGCAACCTAAAACATAACATTAGGTTGCTTGGAATAGTATAAATCTCAAATATGTAGACGTGCACAGATTTTAATTAAATCAAAATTAACTAGTTAGATATACCGTATTTACTCGAATTGAAGCACCCTCTCTAATAGAAGCACCCTCTGTTTTGGGGCAGAAATAAATTAAATGTTTTTTTCTCAATGTGAACATTTGTTTACAGTTAAACTTTGTAAACATTCAACCAATATCCTGTGTGCAAACTTATAGGTGACAGGAATGTCATAGAATGTTAAATGCCCTGGACTACACGTAATATATTGGTCCACTGAATTCTTGAAAAAAAATGCAAGCCCTCAGAGTTTAGTCCAAGCACAGAGTGCTTCTATTCGAATAAATGCAAAAAGACATTTTGATGAAAATGTCATATATTGGTGACAAAATTTAACGCAATGTAGTCCACTAATTGCATATATTCAAATCACCTATTTCAACCACTAAAACCATTAGTGCATATTAGATAACATGCTATCGAATGAAGAGAAAGTACCTTTGCAAAAATGTAAAAACTGAGGTTAACATATCAGATAAAAACATTAATTCTTTTCACGCAAGTTCTTTCAAAAGAATTGTAGATGTCTAGTTCATCTAGATTTGACTCAGTTAATCCGAAGATATCTAATTTTCTTTTAAAACAAACTCAGATTTATGTGAGCCAGAAAAATCCTATCAGTTTTGGAACAATAGAGTTTATCGTTTTGTTTTTATCTGAGCATCAAAACACAGGTTTGTTTGGGGTTCGTGCTGAAAACTACAAAAAATAATTTGTTATCTGGGCTGAACTCAAGATGGTGGTAGTCAGCTTCGCCGAGAGGGTCATGTAAAGTGGTAGAGTATGAATTGTCAGGAGGGAACGAAGTATACAACTCTTTTATTGCCGTCAGATGCTGCACCAATTGTTTGGCAGAGAAAAGGCCTTATTTAAGTATTGTAGTTCAGTATACCATCACATTATTTAGCCATAAGATCGCGTTTTAGAACCTACACTTAGTTGTAAAATCAACTCATGAGCAACTTTTCTCAATGTTTCGAATTCCGGATTCCTGCACTGTTTCTTTCGATAGGATCTAACATCGGAAATAAAGTGGCCGATGTAGCAGCCAAACAATAGTTTTCAGGTGGTGGGACGGCAAATGAAAGATGAAAATGGCTGAGTTTCCAAAACCTCCAAAATTGATGAGTTATTGTGTAAATAGTTTTTCTTTACCAAAATGGAAAATATCACAGTATTTTGTGTATCCTAATAATCTATTAAATACTCGTCTCCTTCTGAAGCATAGGCCAAACATGTCATTAAAGGATGGTTTGATTAAAGCATTGATTTGGATGGATACTGATTTTCCTCATGCACACCCAGCTACAGCGGTCCCACCCCATGGTTTTGCTGTTCTACACCCCGGGTGACTTCGGTAGCAAGTGATAATAATATTTTAATTGGGACCCAAGATTACTAAAATAATATGTAACATTCATAGGGTGACCAACAATATGATTCCATTTTGTCAATGTGAAGGCATGAAAGAGAGTAGGGGGTAGACTTTTTAGATTATTCATGCTAGGGGGCACCCTAGTCAACCTCAGGGATTTTGATTGGCTATCCATCCAAGCTCAT
>JBCAUI010535250.1:0-11096 GCA_038406195.1 Haplosyllis anthogorgicola | reverse complement strand
TACAGATACATGTATACTATTAAAGTGCACTTTGTGTAAAAATTACAGATTTTTAGCTTAAATATTTGCCAAGTTATACAATAAAATGTATGAAAATGATGGTCTTGAAAGGAATTACATCCCTCTCAAAATGGTCTTGAAAGCAAGTAAATACTACATAGTTCATATGAAGCAGGTTACAATGGTCTTGAAAGGAGTAAAATAACCGGTTTTTTTGTTAATATCTCGAGAAATAATTATTGGATTTTTGCCAAATTTTCACAGAATGTTCTTTACACATGTCTAGACATTTGTGTATAATGGCGACACTGTGTCTTCTTTCTTCACTAAGTATTTTTCAACTTGGACTTCACCACTTCAACGTAAGTATAAATGTCCGGGCGGCTCCTTTGGTCCGTCACACGTCTTGGGTGGTTTGTCTGGCGGCTCTGCTTTCTTTTTAGGTCAACATCTCTTCTTCTTTTTATAGTCATCCTTGTCTGGTACCTCAGGGTCCTGGGCTATGGCACCTGCTTCCTCAGCATCATTAACGGCATCAGTGGCAGAGTGCAGTGTCTCCTGGGGTTCATCTTGGTCCAGTGGCCCATCATCGTCGTCACAGTCTGGTGCTAAGGATGGTAAATCATCATAAAGACTACAACGAGAATCAAAATCAAGATTACTACATGTATCATCAGAGTGATAAACCTCGCCGGACTCATTTGGATGGCTGTCCATATGCATCTCATCACTGTGGTTTGATTTCTGATCGGTCTCAACTCATTTTGACATGGTCTTGAAAGGAGGAGGAATGGTCTTGAAAGAACTAAACCGTGCAGGATTTCCAGATTTGTGACCACAACAGCATCTGTCCACGGTACTGAGGGTTCTACTGAAGGTGCAACTGAACTGCTTTGTGATTAAGGGGTCATCGTACTCGCTGTCCATGCTCCAGTCATCATCGGGATCCTTGTAGTAGCAGACTGTTTGCTGCTTGAAAGGTCGGTTCCTATCATAACGTCTCTGGCCTCAGCTAGGCTCATTCCCGTCATCAACATCCTCATACTTCTCATGGCTGGGGTTACTTCTCTGGGTGCCTCGTCTGTTCTCACCACGTCCTGCTAGGTACCTAGGTGGCGGTCACCACTGTCTCGTTGGCTCCTACAGCTGCGGCTGAAATGGCCTTCTCTGCTGCAAAAGTCACATGTCTTCCCATATGCTGGGCAGTCGAGCAGTCTGTGGTTGGTGCCACATCTCATACAGGAGGGGTCCTCACGACGATGGTCTTGAACGGAAATTTCTTCCCTCTTTTTTTTAATGCTTTGACTTTCACTTTTACGTCTTGGGCTGCAACGGTACCTTCTGTGTAGACAGGTTCTCCATCATTGGCCTTGTGTTTGTGGTAGCTTCCAATCACTTGCTCATGGAGTTTTGCTTGCTCCAACACCTTTGCGTAAGTTGCCGTGGCTGTGTCCCACTCTGACATGATCTTCTTGACTTCGAAGTGTCTGGTGGCGTGAAAGAACAAGTCCAACTGGTGACCGTGTGTTTCATTTCCTGGGAACTTGCATCTCTTCACAAGCGCCCACATCCTCAAGTCAAGCTCAGCAGTCATTTCGTTGGGTCGCTGGCAGAAGTTGGAGAGGTACTCGTCAACTGTGCGCTATCAGCTTTCCGTACAGTCCAGGCTCTGCTTGAGGGCGTCCCACACCACCTTTGGATCCTTTTTGTCTTCGGATGTGATGTCTAGTGCATTGAACCGTTTCAAGCCTTCAGTGCCCAACGTCAGGATGATCTGTTGCCATTGGTCTTCTGCCTTCACCTTGGCTATTGTCAGGTACATCTCCATCAGCTGACAGAACTCCTTGAATGTCTCAAGTTTGTCCTTGGCATCCCAGTCCTTTGTGATGATGATCCAGGCTGGTAGGGTGTTGCTCATGTTGGTTGCCGTGTAACTGGCTGTGCTAGAATGGTCTTGAAAGGAATTCTGAACATGACGAAAATGGGGATAAAGGATGAAAAAAGTGACTTAAATGTATTTCAGCTGAACGACGTGATAGTGAAATTTGAGCCCGAACAGACGGACACAACTGGAAACGTGCGATGGATGTGAAATTACCGCATGGAAGAAAAGATTCACATTCCATGGTAAAAGATTCACATCCCATGGTACAAAGTCTTTTCTTTAGCTTAAGGTCAAGAGTTTTGTTTACATGACACTTCCAAATCGTCCTATCTCACACGACAACTCCTTGACCCAAACATCTCCGGCAAGCTGAAAACTAGTATCATATCATACAGACATGCGCACAACATCGTTTATGATTATCAAGTTATGATTGATCAATTACAAAAGCTTAAAACGGGTAAACAGGCCGGATCCAGGATTTGTCTGAGAGAGAGAGGAAGGGCAACAATTTCCCTCGAGACCCCACAATGCTTCCCTGTAGATTCGCCTTTTCTAGCTATTTTACATTGTATCAAAAAAGCCTTCACATGTATTGTGTATCATTAAGTTAAGATTTAGAAAATATAAGGTATCACTAGGATGATCAAAATGTTCACTCTTCCTTGTATTGTGTTTAATTCTTCTTAGTTTTAATTTAGTATTTTTAATTGAAACACTACGGTATTGTAATGGTAAACAACAAAACATTCGTCCTCCAAAACCACAAGCATGACTCATTACGATCCAACTATCAAAGTGACGTCGTGATAGAGTACAGGTTTATTGATACATCCTATTTTGACATATTAAGGGATCGAATAACGACTCCTAACGAGTCGTGTGGCTGTCGCGTGCCAGCGGGAAAATGTAGAGTGTAAATCACCCAATATCTGGAGTCACCAGACAGTCAAAATATCCTAAAGACACAATCATTTCGTAAGCCTTCATGTACATTTTGCGATGATATCAGAGATTAAATATAGTAATGCACTTTGTTTCTACCAGCACCTGCATTGTGTAAAATTAACAGATGTAACTTCGGGCGTTGTAAGATAAGCCATGACCAAATGAGCACAGGAATTTCCACAACACAGCACAGATGACAGTAACAATACTGAAACAATACTGAATAGCGTAAAATATGGCAACAGCTATAGGTGCGGCTACCTGATGTTTTTACCAAAATGAAAACAACTGTGGATTTTCCGTGAGAGACGTTATTTATATCCTGAACTTTTTACAACGAAGCCAAAATAAATCTTTTGTTTTTTCTCTAAATACTGTTACAATTTCAGGTGCAGTATGGACATGAAATATAAACAATAACTGACGTGTATTATCAGTAAAGAAGACGGCTCCTGTGCGTTGAGATGATACATTTTCAGATTCGATCCCCTACAAAGAAGTGGTCTGATCCAGCTCCCGTGGATCGAACACGTGTATAACTTTACATGAGGGTAGGGGTTATCTCTCTCTTGTAGTTTATCTCAACAGTAGGACTAAACAGAACAGATATGTTGATACATTGACTACTTACACGTTTTAACGTTTTCATTTAGTACATCACAAACTATTATCAATTTCATTTTTCTCCTCCAAGATAGCAATCTTCCGCTCTTCTAGGGACCAGAATATAAAATTGACTGGATAACTAATTTGCAATTATCGTTCATTCATTCGAAATAAAACAACATATATCAATATAACTGTAAAACCAAAATTATAGATACAATTTCAAAGAAAACATTTACAGATTTCTAGATTTTGTCATATCATCGTCATTATTCCTTCCGGTGTTATTTGTTTTGTTTTATTTTTGTCAGTTGTCTGGGAGGCATGACAATACTAAATACTCTTCCTCCTTGAATTGTGCCATGTCATACTTATCCTGAAACCACATGTGCGTTTTTAGTGAGGAAACTTGCAGTACATGTACCTATGTGTGATCAAACCTGGAAGTATAATCTGCTTCCAAGAACAGATTGGTGTGTTCACGTTGAATACGAAAGCATACCACAGCCTGGCACAGGACGTAATTGTTATGGGTCAATATCTTTGCAGCATACCCAGTGTACTGCTCTGGTCATCTCTTAATTACTAGTAAATTAAAATATCTGTCCTTGACGTGAACAACACAAAAGGCAGAATAGGATTGACATTTCAGTTATCTATCAAATTATAACCGATATTAGAACAAATGGAATCAATTGACTAGTTTAGCTCACGATGGGGCGCAATAGTTTAGGATTAGTTTTGAGTATGCTTACTGCGTTGACCTGTACTCTCTCCCCTGGGTATGCCAGGAAGTCCCATTCCAGGAAGAATTCTTACCATCCAACAAGGAATTCCATGCCACGGTCTCCAACTGATTATCAAATGCCTTGTCTACCTTCCTGGCAATTTATCTTATCACATGGCACATTGTATACATCGCATCTTTCAAAATAACAGGTGTGAAAACCAAACTGGTTTTCATTGCTGTTAAAAAGTAAAAAGGAAAGGCTCAATATTGTTTTCTTTACATTAAATAAAAAGATGGCAAGAATGAAAAGATGCTATCCGGTGAAAGCCTAGCAAAAAGACCTCCTTGAGGTTTGTTTTCGGAGGACATCCTTCTGGTGGGGGAGTCCTCAAGACCGACCGTGAACAAAAACAAGAACTGAAGGCCAGATGCACCTTTATGCGATATTCTGCAAACACACTGACACTGTCATCGTGCTATCAATATCTCAAGATTTCTATCTATTCTGCACCGATTTATTTCAGTAGCTTGGGAGATCTCGCGTCCACTTATCTCCCAAAACAGTGGTAAATCAGGACGATAAATTTTAGGGATTTTATTTAAATTCTATGGCATAATGCTTCATAATGTAATTAAGTAGACGCGTACACCATTCCCGAACGTTAACAGTTCTAATACCTGCTCTTTCCCTGAAGTGCATCATAATTCTTCACGAATAGCACTTTTGATTAGTTATGACAGGACGTTCGATTGAATTACATAACTGATATTTACTAAATTTGATCTTAAAGTCACAAAAAATACTACACATATCTGAGTAAGTCTGGACCATTACGCAATGACATTTGTACTCTAAATTGGCATACCAGTTATCTGAAACACTAAAGTTGCGTAGTAAACAAGGCAACTGGTAATATCGAAAATTTAAGTTTCCATTTGTGTCAAGTTAGTTAATAAAATCAAAATGTACCAACAGCACACTTTGTTCAATCAGCAATGCAAAAACAATGCCACTGAATGTCATGGTTAATAGTATTGTTTAAAATATATGTGTTAAATGAATAGGATATATGTTAATTTCTATGGAAAATTGAGACCAAGCGTTATTGGTTGTTCTGAATCATATTTCGACTATGAAAACAGCACACAGACTTGTATTTTTAGCACAGCATATCATTTGTCTTTGGTTTGGAATACAATTACAGCAAATCTGCAATTTTCAGCCCCACAACTACCAGATGAGTACAAAAGAATTCCCTGCACGTGGCATCTGTGGTCTCCGAGTGCAGCTCTAGTATCCAGCAATTATGCAAAGGCCTGTGTTCCCTATCAGAAATTATACGCTCCTGCCAAGATTACAAAATGTTTAATCCCCGATCACTTACACTTTAGGGAAACATAAGCCGGTGCATCATTAATCCATCCTGTCTGGGACACGTGCTTTTGTATTCTGCACTAAGCTGCGAGTATAAAGTGCTCGTGTTACCTTATAAGGCATATACCAATAGTCTAGTATCAATGTCCACTGCTAGACTAATTACTTTCCTTAACACCATGTTTTATTTGATTGCCAATAATATAGAATCAAACAAAATGATAACTTACTGATCCAGTTTCCAGACAGATACAGTTTGTGTAGATTTGGATGATGTGCTATGGCTTCTAGAAAGTCATCTCCACCGACTGCAGGAAAAAAGAACAAAGTGAAGCTTTGACTAAATGTTAACAGAGAATGTCATTTACACGTTCCTTAAATGCCGCTGGCTATATTTGTTTCGTATCTAAATCGTAATTTTACGTTCAAAGCAACCAAAGTTATTTCCAGAGTCAAAGCAGAGACATATTTTTAGTTTTTATCTGCACGACTATTAGTCATTCGGTCAGCTTCAGAATACATGCTGGCATGCCACAATGGTGACAAACTTATATTCTTATATCCAGTATTAAAGTATTCTTAAATTGCTCGATATGTTAACGAAAGGACCCAGTAACTCAAATTAAGAAACCAAAACGTACCTAATTGGAGGGAGAAGGCACAGCTAGAGATGTTAAGACTGTGTAAGGATGAAAGACTATTTAAAGCTATAACCATTTCAGTTTCCGCTGAATCCCAAAGAACATTTTCGGCTAAATTTAGACTTTCTATTCGTCCGTTCTCTGCAATAAGAGAAAATGAACAAGTTTTACTAATGTAACGAAATGTCTTGGTGGATGCACCATCAAAGCTTGGAAGACGAGGGCCCATTTATATAATTTCTTGTTATTAAACATTCTCTTACTGTGGCTCATTATCGTGAAAAATTCAAATTTAATCCCAATGTTGCCTTCACATTCGCATTTGACTGATCTCGCTCCTCAATATGTATTGGTAGAAGTCACTTCCCGTAAGTTATTGCTAATATACTACTGCCATCTGTCGTTTTTCTTTCACATGTATCTTCACAACACAGGTTGTTTTAAACATTTATTGCAATACTTTTCCAAATACGAAACACTAACTAAATACCGGTGTATGATTACCTTGGATTGCTTTAAGGACTGCTTTCAGACTACTTTCTCTGAGTTGACAGCGCCGGAGCTCTAGTTTTCTCAGAACACAGCTGTTTTTAACAATGGTACACAACAGATTCAGACCGGTACCCTCAAAACTGTTGTAACTTAAATCCAAATGTACAATTCCATCGAATCTCATATTATCTGAAATCAGACAGGCGTAAATATTATTTAATACAGATCCCCCGATTTCTTTGGCTGAGTTTCCTGAAAATTGTACTTTTAATGCTTTTTTCATTTACGTTTACACTGGTGTCAAAAGGCAACGCCCACTGCCCAAATAAGTGGCAACTTTCACCAAATCTGGGCGGCAACTTTAAAGGGAAGATATTAAAATCACACGTTTTATGTTTGATACTTCCATCACAATTTATTAAAAATTACCAGTACTGTGGCTTGTTCAAACGTGAACGGGTGGTAGTTTTGCAAATTAGGGCGGCACTACCATTTTATTCTGACACCACTGCATTTACCGTCACTAGTAACTACTAACCATTGAGTTCAAATAGATTGTGAACTAAATCCTGCATGTTGTTTGAGCATCTGTACAGCTGCATTGGAATAGGTCTTTCTGCTGCTGCAGCTTCCGCCACAAAGTCCAAAATGTACGAGCTGAGAAATGTGTCCTCAATGATCAAGTGTGTCAATTGTCCACGTCTAATCTTCTCCAATAGTACCTCTCTAAGTTCCCACGACCTTACAGCTGAAATAAGTTGTGAATTCACATCTATTTACAAGCCATTTTCAGAATATATAAAACTTTACTTTTTATTTTGTTGCCTACTGCATTTTATGAAAATTCGTAAACTAGTACCTGTATGAATAACAGCAAACTTTTTCAAGTTGTCCCAATGTGGCATGATATCAACTAAATGCGAAGTTAGTGACATTGCCCCAGTGCTAACTATCGCCAATCCTTCTAATCCTCTGTTACTTAACATTCCAATATGAATATCGCACTTTGCACTATGTTTGTGAACTTTGTTACACTTGACTTTCCCTTTTCCTTGTGATGTTGAAGGTCCCCCGTAAAAGTCATCCAGATCTTCATATATTGATTCTGAATCGGGAGACTGTTTCACTTTATCACTCGTCCAGTCTCTTTCATTGTCGGGATTTTGGTTGTCAAATACAGCAACCCCTATCTCACTCAGTGGAACAGGTCCAGACAATGCAACAGCTTCATCAAATAAATCCAATTCATGAGTAGTATCACTGTGGGTGCATTTCACAGATTGACACTTGCAGTCATCCTTGACTGATGCATCTGTTGAGGCAGTTCCTACTAACTTGCACTGACTAGTGTCGGGTATTGATAATTTCGTTTTCTTATCCTGGTCACTACTAGTACCTGCAACTGGTTCGAAGTCTTGACTTAACCGTATGTCACACTGGCACTTCTTAAAACAAAACTTTGAGCATTTAAAGTCGTACGTTGAAAAGTTCGTTTTTGAATCATCAGGTTCCTGTGAAGATGATGGCGATAGGTCCAGTTTTGTTTTTCGCAAAGAGTCTTTCAATAATTTTGGTCGCTTGCACCTTGGAGCTGGACATTCAGTTTTTCTCTTTGAACTTTGTGATGTGTGAAAAAAGTCTTCTTCGTGAGCAATAGTAAAATCTGGCATGTAAGTTAACTTTTCAGTTGGAATCTGAAATAAAAGAATATCATTTAGTTGTATTCCCATTCTTCAATCGTGAGTAGGCTGTTTAGCTTTCAAGAGATTTAAGTCATAAAATCAAAAAAAAAAACGAGTCGCCCAAGACAGATATGTTTTTAGTTTTAAATAAGCTAGTATGGAACAAACATAGATCTGGGTTGCATCACTATCCTTTAACGACACTTTTAAGTAGCTACATTAGTTCCAAAAGTTAAATGGCTTGTGCAATAATTCACACTGTTAATTTATGATGTTCTACAAGTTCACAATTTTTTAGTTACCTCCACTTGTATCTCAGGTGGTTGTCGAGTAGGCAGTCCAGCACATATAGAAATGAGATTCCTCAAGTTAACATCTGATAGCCAGACATTGTATAATGTGACTTGTTGAAGAGAATCTCCCTCCAGTAATCTCAACAGCAACTGACGTGTTTGTGCATAATACTTGTCTTGAACATGATGCAGGTTAACTGTGTAAACATTCACCTAAAATAAAGAATACAAACTAATGTGTGTATTGTACATACACTCATTTCAAAATTTTTAAAGGATTCATCACAATATCGACAAAATACAGTACAAACATCAGCAAAGTAACTGTAGCAATAAGCTTGTTTTTAGAAAATTTTTATTACATTTTTATAGACGTGCATTTTGGATGTTGCAGTAAGCTTGTAGGTACTAGATATTACTTTATTTGTGAATAATACATACGTGCAACGGACATGTACTTACCTTTAGAACATTCACAAGAACATCATCTTGTAGTATTAGACCGCACTGAAGACCCATGATAGATAGTCTTGCAACATGTTCAGAATAGTGATGCAGGACTTGTTGCAGACTGGATGCCGACATTGTTGGGTGATGATGAAATCCAGAGGTATTGCAAAGCCCAAGTTTATACAAGCTTGCGTTCATCTTGTCCAGTGGGTCTAATAATTGAAACGTACTTTCATAGAACAAGTATACATTTTTTTTTCAATATTAGGTTCATGGGTAACAGAACTGTATTTTTTTAATTTGTTGGTGTGATCAAAGGCCACACACAGCACCACGTACTCAGATTTACGTTAATTTTCAAAATAGTATCACAACGGCATTATATAGCTTTGCCCGTACAGTTAGCAATGGGTGATCGTAGCAACAAATATGAAATAATACATCTTTTAGTAACAATGGCATTTAGGTTGAAGTAACACACCCAGATGCTGCTTGAAGTGTGAGAATCTAAGAAGCTCATGGAAGTGTTTCTCCAGATATTGTTGTCTGGAGTCTGTCCGTGGAGAGTCGTGAAAGATCTGCACTGTCTGTTGGTACGTCTGGGGCCAACGCTTGTGAAGGTGAGCCTCCCATACTGCGTCCACACTTACACCTATAAAGAAGAAGTTAAAATACAAATAGAGATTTTTTTTTGAATTAACATGTTTATTGTACGTTACCAGGCACTATACAATAGAACCGGTCTTCAGCGGCCCCGGTCTTCCGCATCACCTTGCATTTTTCATTAATTCGAACCCTACATGAATCCTTAATATTCATGTTTACCGGTCTTGAACGGCACTCTAATCGTCACAAAGTAGGGTACCGCTTAAGACAGGTTGTACTGAATCAGCTATAATTTCAAAACTTAACATCAACGATTCAACGTCAATTTTCAACTGTAATAAAGTTCTGTATTTCATGAAACGTACCCTCGTTATTAGCGTAAAATTTACGAAAATCAGTTGAAAGAACGTGTTGTGAACGGGTAGTAAGCGGACTTATTGCTCCATTCTTTATTGTGCAGCTCTGCTGTTTTAATTCTAGCGAGTATTCTCTTCGAACTAAACGATCTGTCATTTTTACTAGCTCCCTTGTAGTTTCATTTGTCAGTCTTAATATTTATTCCTGTTAATACATTCGCACGAATTACAGCAAATTTACAGTACCGAAAATTACCACACTGGGCCCTTTTTATGCCACATCGCCTTTTTCAGCTGACACGTTAATTTTTGCCATCATTGTCTTGCGCAAACTGTACTACTTTTCACTTAAAATCAGCTGTGTAATAGCGCTAACCATTTTCTTCTCATGTACTCCTGGACAGGAAACAGGAGTTAACAAGAGGGAGACACAGCTTAAACTGTTTGTCTTCACTCATACTTCAGAAATTACTCATGAGTGGTTTTTTTTGTTGTTGTTGTTCTTAAATTACACGAGTGGTCTTAATTGAGGTGCACCTTACAGCGCGTCTTCATAAACTACACGGTCCAAAATTAGTGGGCGTGCAGCATGCACGCAGCTTGCATTGAGTGTGCATTGTGTTAAGTGGCCCTGTTACTGTTTTCACAAGGCAGTGATGCCCCTTACTGGACACGTTGAGGATCCTCAGTGCCCTGTAAGGGGTTCACACTCCTAGACCAGCATGACAGCCTTAAAGGCAGCTCATTTCCATAGCAACACATCCAATATGGAGGCAGATATCTGCATTTTGAGTTATTAGATGATTTATTCCAGAAGACATGATAAATGTGTTAGGTATAAGTGCATCTTGGCCAGAATTTGATTCTCTTGCCAAGTTTAAAGAAGAGTATTATCACTATGGTTATTGCGATACAGCATTCAGAGCTGCTCTTGGCAGGGAAAGAAAGTGGAGGGTGAGAGAAGACCCCACAGATGGTCTCACCCCTGATGATTGTCATAAGAAATATGGATTATACCCCCATGTTATCGAA
>JBCAUI010535249.1:0-23675 GCA_038406195.1 Haplosyllis anthogorgicola | reverse complement strand
ATGAGGTATTGGGGATGAGGTTCGGGGATGGACCCCCCCCCCCCAGGTGAGGATGAGGTATTGGGGATGAGGTTCGGAGATGGACCCCCCCCCCGTCAGGAACGTGACAGTTTCGGTCCTTAAATTTGTTAGTATAATGATTAAGCACATTGTAATAAGTCATAAAAGGGCTAGGATGTGACATTCACAGGAAACCGTGACAGAAATAAGCAAAACATCAGAGTGTGAAATTCCTATCATTTTGAAACAATAGCACACATCATGCACAGTGTGAATTTTTTTCGTTCTCTCTTTTGTTCTCTTCGTTTCAAAAATGATAGGAATTTCACGAGCTGACAGGAGTAAGTACGTGGTGACAAGCGGTGGTAATAAAGAACATGATATCAGCTTCACTTACTATTGAATATTTTGTAGTCTTGCTCGATTAGTTGTCTACAGCGTCAAAAGAGAGAATAACTAGACCGGTACTGTGTTCTCTGGCCTTCGGAGCCCGTAAGTGTAAAGTTAGCTGTATCAGTTGCCAGTTCTGTTTCCCCAGCTCCGGTCTGAGTGCGGTGCTATATTTGTTTGTGTATGTTCAGTAATACTACTGGCAGGGTTAACGGAGGCACAAGCAAAAATAGCTTGCGTAACAAACTTAATTTTTTCTGAGATTTGCGTCATAAGATAAGATCACATTAGGGCTGTCCAGTTCAAAGAGAAATGTTCTTTAATGATAAGGCAGCTCTCTTGTAATGTGATAGATAGGAAGAGTAGTGTAAACAGCTTAGATAAATTACATTAAGGTTAGACAAATACACTTCTATGTGTCATTCAGTTCGTGGGTGGAAAAGGAAACAATACATAGCCTCATATATCTCAGTGTCACAGACACTATCCAGACACATTTATTGATCACCGTGTATCAGTTATATACAATCGTCTTTCATTACCATAAATTTAACAGTTGTATTATCTTACGTCCTCACAATGTATTATTAATACTTTAATTTTTAGGTCTCGTCCTTTTTTAGCAATTGCTTTGTAGTCAACGACTCTGGCCTCTGTTGTCCTTTGTTGACTGCCACCAGATTCTGCCGAAGTACAAATTTATGGAAACAACAGCTGGTAAGCCAAAAGGGAGGAGCCCCGTGTAACCCACATACATTTTCATCGAATGTGCCAGAGTACATTTACGTGATGCATTCTGTCTGTTGACCCTTAAAATCGGATTAGTTTTGAAACAAGGTAATTGTAATTGCAGTATATGGTGCGTAAATAAAACCATATAGTTTACGATTATTTAAAATCCGAGGATGAAATTCCCACCAGTTTTTCAAGACTTCGGATTCAACAGAGCAGATGGAATTCTTTTGTCTGCATATTTCCAAATATAGGAATTTAAGGAACTAAGTTGCTAATAAGTTTTTCTGTCACATTATTTGTAGATTAGAGAACACGAAACTGATTTGGCCGCTGGATGGCGTAGGGTTCCAAACTGCCAAATCAGTTTGATAAGTTATTGGCAACATAAATACTTATCAGTTTGATAAAGGAAAGGCAGCTGCATTTTAAACATTTCAGTAGTTATAACTAAGAGTGCGAGATTAAGTTTACTTTATCTAATTTGAAGATTTCTGACACTTTTCCATTCCAGCTGCTGTAATGTTGAGATAAAGGACATGTTTATTTTTAGCAATTGCAATTAAACATTGTAAAAAAATTGGGTGACAGAATTTTGCCAAGTTGTTAATTAAGTATTTATTCGGATTGTTAGAAAAGTCAAAACTAATTTGTCTAATTGCACCTTGGAACTTACTTTTTGGTAAAAAAAACCGACCAGAATGAGGTTGTGAGCAGGAAGGTATTGTTTTCAGTCACGTGTGTCTGTGTGTCTTGTTTTGGCCTTTTTCTTACATAATATGTGTTTCTGTCTAATGTTTATGGGGTTTTAATGACAATTTGTGCCTGGGTCAGATCAAGAAATCATCGTAGAGCCCTTATCAAAATTTTAGGGCTCCCCAACACCATTAGCGCAGCATTAGCTCAGCATGAAATTCGATTGTTGAGTGAGCCTTCAACAGAAAGACATTTTTGTGTCTGAATTTTTTTCTATCAATAAACAGGACAATTTTATCACCGTCAGGTCTTAGGTCATTTGAATGTACTGATTATTCAATCAAATAAAGATGTACTACCATAACACAAATGAAGTTTCAAGGTCAAGTTGTTCAAATGTTATAGCCCGAACAGACTGATTGACAGACAGACTGAAACACATATTATATAAGAAAAGGGCCAAAGCAAGACACACAGACACACAAGCATACGTGACTGAAAACAATACCTTCCTGCACACGCCGGCGGTAAATATGTTGAGAATTGGATTTTAAAGGGGAACACAATCACTTCTTATGGGCCAGCATTGCATGTAAGAAAACCATTACTCCTCCAGACGTCCTAATCTGGGTCACTTCTTTGCAATATTCAATATTCATCTTTTTCCAGTGACAGGGAATTAGTACGTAAATGTGGTTCATTCAATGTGTCACGCTCATATTCAAGTACAAACTCATCCAGAAGTATGTTTAATCTAACTATTTCATGGTTGTGGCAAAATAGCTTAAAACACATCTGAAGACAAAACACATATGGGATTTTTGGCCTGTCAGGTGCTGCACCCTCACTGTGACGGAAGCCCGAGAAACTAATGTTCATTAGCTTACTGTTGGAAGTCCAAATATTCTGTGATATCATGATGACTGTATCCATGATGCGCATTTGTTTATTTGCATAACAATGAGTATTGTGCTGTCATCAGGAATTAATTGCTTATTTATATGTATTTCAGCTCTCCTCTTTTGTTTTTTAATTGATTCAACAAAAAAATTGGGCATTTTGCACTGTACCTAATAATGATACTTTCTCATGAAACATAAAAATTTAAACACAGCAATCCATTTAATAAATGTAAACGCTTAAATTTCCTTCACTTCCACGTTGGTAGTTGTAATAAAGTCTTATAGAAAAAGTCCTGTACAGGAATGAATGGTATTTTCAGGAGTTTGTTGTGAATGATAAGTAATGGTGATAACATAAAGACAATACTTGCATCCAAAGTAATAATTAAGAAAAGGAAACAGAGTGCAGCTTACTACTTGTCTACCTCTTCTCCTGCAGAAAGGAAATTGAATCTTTTTCTAGCAGCATAATTAGGCATAGTAACAGGCAAACTGCTAGCTTACTAATAATGAGCAATAGAAAGGAGCTTTTTATACAATGTAGAAGAAGATAAGGAGACATTCCTTTCTCCAACATAACAAAGCCAGATTGTTTGGTACGGATACGTTTGCTGCGCTCTCAAAGGTAAAAAAAGAAAAAATAAATAAGGGATTTTATGCTGACTGTAATAGTAAAACACGTCCGCACCCATTTTTTACCCTTAGTTTGTGTGAAATGGCACGCTCGTAAAGGTACGCATAAAACGTAAAAGTAAACGTAGGATCTACGCCCACGTGTTGCTGGATCCAATGCAGATCCAGAAAAAACGATCATAATCTGACTTACAGGCAGCACCAAAACCAAAACGAGATATATCGAATGTTTTCTTCAGGTGGAAGTACTCAGGGATAGTATTTCCCACGTTGTCAATCACTCAAGGCCTCGTAAACTTGACCCAGTTCATCACAGGAAGTTCCTCCCAGAATGCTAGTTTGCTAGAGGGAACTGTATCCACTGTCTTTTGTCGGGGTGAGGTGGTGGTAAGTGGGGTGGGGGAGATTTGAATCTAAGGCCAAATAGCCAAAAGAATTATGGTAGATTGCTAAACAAATTTATTACAAGTGCGATATTTTTATCGAACATGCAAATAAATGATTGGAAAACGTAATTGCCTAGAAACGCTATAAAAAATTTATTCAACTAAAAGAAAAACGCTTACGGGAGTGATAGATCTACACTTTGAAAGGAATAAAATCATTGGCGCCACATGTACATACTGTAGAAAACTGAATAACAGTTCTAGGAAACTGTAAACAAACATAATTTTACAGTCCAATCTTTGGGATTTTCAAAGCAGACTGTGTCAAAGAAATTAATTAACACTGCAGATTAAGAAGTGCAATTACGGCAGTTTATTGCACCGAAAGTTGTTTTCAACTTAGTATATGATGTGCGACAGAACATTTAATGCTGAACAGCAGGAAACGAAGTAATTTCAACATTAATTAACAAAATGGCTTGAATATTCGCCGTAATTCTTTCGCTTGATAACTGGTTACTGTTCATATGTTCATATTTCATATGTTCATATTTATGTAAAAGTAAAAGTACTTCTGTTACTTCTGTTGCTTGGCAATGATGAGTTCTTTTGGAAAGTTCTTCATAAGGGTCTTACATTTTTCCTGAAGTTGAATACTGTCTCCTTCTTACTCTTAAAATTACTCTGTACTGCATTTATTACATTGAGTAACAAAGAACAAGACATCAGCTTCACTTACTATTGAACACTTTGTTTCCTTCGCTGATGTCATTAAAATGCACAAGTGCATCAGAGTTCCTCATGTCACAATGTCAGTAGGGTACGAATTATACATTGTGTTTATTCCTCGTCAGTTTCGGCCACAATTGTGCGGCGGCTATGCTTTACCATTGCACCATCACATAATTTTAGAAAAAAAATCATGCTCAGTATGTTGCACTTTGTATCTTACTGTTCACAAAGATTTACTTACAGGATACATCAAGTGTAGTATTGTAGTAATGGTTGTGGTATGGCAAATTATTAATGCAGGGAACTCGGAATGAACAGTTAACAATAGAATGCATTACGTTTTATACTTGTATGTTGAACTAATATTTTATTGGGTAGTATGTAAGGTGCTGATGTGCGCAAGAAGAGTGATACTATTGGATAGTTCCTGCACATACATTTAAAACCCATAAAAAGATCACATGGAATCCAAAATGGGGATAATCAGTGGGTTCAAAATTGGTCCTGGTCCAAAAATTCAGCAAATGAAATCATCAAGTATGTTTGTACATCTTATATTGTTCAGGTTTAATATCACAGAATACCTAACATCCAGAATGAACAACCTTGATCAGTACAAATTGCCTTGGAGGTCAGAGCAATTCTGTAATACACATAAAGCAGGATAGGAAGGTGGACCTACTGCCACATATTGGGACGTGAATACAGGATTGCGGCATGCAAACTATGATATTAGCTGAGATAGTGTCACTGTTTTAGTCTCTCTGGGAATGTTATAGATTAATTATCACAAGATATCTGACAACGTAATCTGAGTTGAAAAACTCTTTGGCTCAGACGATGTTTGGCTCACATCGCAGCTTGATTCGTTACAAAACACCCAATATATTTCTCACTCTATGGGGATTTCGCACTAGAAGATGTTGCCCTCTATGCAAGTTCCATAGGCCATCACTGGAGAATTCTCGATTTGCGACAGATACTACGACCGCGCTCCTTCAAAAACAAATATACTGGGTGTTCTCTATTCCATTTGTTTGCAAGAGGAATTGCCAGATTTGTTTTCATGAGAAAAAAGCACCACAAAGTGAATTAAACATCAAATTGTTATGGAAACATATTAAATGTTCAATTTTACAAACAATGATAAACTACGCGGACAACAACAGTTATCCAAATGTCAGTTAAAGTTACAGGATGGACATCGGTGGCTTCAGTAGTACGGCGTGGAGTTTCAAATGTTCCAAAATTGATAGAGACATCAGGATCTGAGTGGTTTAACGTTGTTGCCAAGTTAATAAATCAGCTAAAATGATACATGCAAATCAGCTTTGGTAAAGAAGCTATTCTTATTCTGAAGTAGGTAGTGCCACAAGGCTACTAATAGAACCTCAATTATGAAATAAGAATCACATAATGACTCATTAGCTGAAATTAACACCATAACCCTGCACTTAATGAAAAAACGGGTGCTGATTGGCCAATTATCTGTACCTAACAAAGTGATAATTGCGCTTCAGGGGGATCTCTCAGATTATTTGATGATTCAGATAGATACTGAGGATCTATTTCTCGACATAATTAAAGGCCATTTAAATTTGTTCTATCGTCGATCAAGTTAAAAATGTAATAACTTCCAAGACTTGCAAGAAAAAGCATTTTAAATTCTGCGCTGCTTTGTTCGTGTATGAGGAAAGGTAATGTTTTCAGTTGTGTCTGTGTCTGTCTGTCTGTTCATCCATCTTTTCGGGCTAAAACTTTATATTATCTGGGTCAAGTCATCAATTTCGTGGTCACAACGGTAAAAAATGTTAAATTCAGATGATTGCTATTAAATTGCTATTAAATTGCTATTAAAAGTTAACATCCGAATTTCAATAACTCAGCATAAAATTTTCAATTGACTTTCATGCTGAGTTATTGAAATTCGGAAGTTAACTTTTAATAGAAATTTCACGATCTGTGTCCAATGATATCTGGCAATCTCATTTGTTATGACCCTCATGACTGATAAAAAAAGGTTAAGGTCAAAACCTAGGTAAACGTCATTAAAAAGTATTTTTGAGCGTTATTTCTATTATATTTTAATTTCCAGCACCATTTTATAACCACTTGAGAAGTGAACTATGGGTCTTCGACTGAAAGGCATTCTTGTTTCCTTTTTCGGAACAATAAAGTCTTCCGCTGTGTTGTTGCCAATATTCCTTTTATTTTCAAATTGAAAGGAATTTCCAATGAAAAGCATGGACGGTCACACAACATAATGTCTTGACTGCACACCGTGTAAGTCGTTGCGAAGAAATTGATTTCGATATAAAATATGCAGACAATTACATCTCCTAAAGTATCTTACTTTTACATTGACTTGACGTGTAACCATAAATACTTCTAGAGATGCAGTCTTTTGTGAAATGAACCTTTCATGTTGGAATTCTAAGGAAAGCAGATTTAACATTACTCGTGCCGGCTGTGCCAACTAAACTGTGAGAAGGATGGCAAAATATGAGCAATTGTAAGAAAGCCTTTCATTTTCCTTCACTTTTGTAATGCTTTTTCCTTAAGGAAAGAGGACGCAAATGGTCCAGATATTGTATGTGGCAATTGTCATATGCATAAAAGATAGATTAATAAGTTTCACGGAGTCGATGATATCTCAATGAAGTAATATAATCTGGAAGTTAAATTGGCAACTTTCGTGTTAATGTAAAGTACTGTATGTTGGAATATCCAGCATTTTATTTAACACTGTAAGCTTATCACTGGCGTAAATTATTTAACGTTTGTTATATAATGATTAAGTTTTAATTCAGTGGCAGTCTGCTTTCGGTAAAGTTGATATCTTCGCGATAATTCCATGTCAGGGTGTATGATATTAATTTCATAATGACGCCATATGCAAATTCACAGTTTAGCCTTGTTTTGCGGCAAAATGACCGCCAATCCGTGGCCTTCTGAAATATCCGTCAGGTTACCATTGACGTCCAACATGTCATCGCGATAATCATTTTCTGATGGAAGGATGAGTACATGATCTCCTGAAATTTCTATCATTTCGGAAACAAAGAGAAAAAAGGAGAGAACGAAAGAATTTTAAGCTGTGCTTTTGATGCGCTGTTGTTCCAAAATCAAGCTATCGAATCGGCCCACCATATATGTCACTACTGCCTTCACTCTCTTGGTCCACCACATATAACTTTTAATATTTTCCTTTTATTTTAAAAACAAAGGCCTTATCATGTAAATAAGCATACAGTATGCAATAGCACTACAAATGGTATCATATCATTGCAGAAACAATTGCAGTGACTAGCAGTGTTGAGCAATACAGGCCTGATATTTCTAAAAAATTAGATCACTAATTCTCTTATGTTGCTAAACATTAAAGCTTCTTTCTCCAACCATATGGTACATTTCATAGCTCTTTAGCATACTGAATAGTTTATTTAAGTGAGCAGGTCATTAGTTTAAAACAAAACAAATACAATGAAAAGTAAACAAATATTCTACCATACAAATTTTGCAATTTTTATTATTTTATGTTTATTCCATGACACAAAAAATTGTATGGTGTATCTTGTATTAGGACAAATGTGGCAGACCATGTGGTTTTTATGTGGAAATAAAGAGCAGTAGTGATATATATGGCGGATCGATTCGATAGTCTGAAGATGATAGGAATTTCACCCTCTGTTGTATTAACAGTATCAGAAGTTTAACAACAGCACACTAAAAGCACGGCGTGAAATTTTTCCATTCTCTCCTTTGTTCTCTTCATGTACTGATGGTTTGGCTTCATTATTTTGGTTTAACTTTCATTATTTACAAAATTATTAACCTGAAATAACCTCAAAACAAAATATTGCAGAAACACGTTGGTGATGTGTAGTATGCGCTGTAATGCTCACGTCTGCTACATATGGCTTCAGAATATGATCGTTACACAATTTTTAGTCTTTCTGCATTACAGCGATACTACACATCACCAACGTATTTCTGCAATATTTTGCTTTGAGCTTATGTCAGGTTAATAATTTGTCCAAATACAAGATACACCATACAATTTTTTGTGTGGTGGAATAAACATGAAATAGTAGAAATTGCAAAATTTGTGTGGCAGAATAACATATTATATGCCAAAAAGTAGTGCGCGTGCGTTGCTACAGTTATTGCGAAAATAACATCATGAGATATTCTCCTATCAAAATGATGTCACAGAACGTTGTCTTTGAGGATAGACTAGCAGTTGAACATTTGCAAACTCGTTAAAGTTTAAGTAAGTTCTCTAGTATCGCAACTTTAACAGCAGAAACTATACTGCTATGATCCTATGAAAAAAGGTACGTGTACTCATCTTGAAGACCAAAACAATCGGCCATTTCATCGCAAAACAAGGAATTAAAATTGGTGTGCTAGTCTATGCTATTTAGTCTGACAGGAGAACTGATACTCGAGGTTTTTCCTAATTCGGTTTTTGCCAGATCTGTCACACCTGACAGATAGGATAACTGTAATAATTTCAGTACCAATTAACAAAAATGCAACATACATTTGTAGTAATACATAATGTACAATTTCTAAATATCTTACCTGTATCAAAGCATAAACATACAAACACTGGCTATGGCAACTTGTTTGGATCTTGTAAACATTAATTTATCATTTGAATTTATGCTTTGATACAGGTAAGATATTTAGAAATTGTACATTATGTATTACTACACATTGTTTATTACAATTCTATGTTATTATACATGATTAAATTGTAATAACAAACAATACATGTCCTTCCTTGTACGAATTATCATGCCAACCAAATCTGACAGATTGAAATGGCTGATATTGGCATTTTTGAAAACGGTTTTGATCAACACATTCAGTTCCTTTCAAGTCAATAACGAGACATTATCTTGTCTATTTGTACGTAAACATAATTTGAGTTTTTCGTCGTGAGGGATGATGGGTAACTCATTGGCAAATATATTTTACCACCTACATCAGTTTCAAGATAAAGTGCAATTAGTTTTTTTGACATGTAGCCTATATGTAGCCTATGTTTGCTTTCGTCCGTTTTCCGCTCTTTTCCGCCATGGATAATAGCTGATGGATTTGAGCGGATAACTATTTTTAGTACTGCAGCATTCACACAGGAATATTTTGGTATCTGCATACATCTTAAATACCTACACTGATGTACAAATCATAATGCTCAATCTTGGCGGGTAAGAACGGAAAAGAGCGGAAAAGCAATGAAAAAATGCAAAGGCTACATGTCTAATACAACCAAAACAAACAGTTATAACAAGACAAGTCTGACATTTGTGAGAATAATACACAAAAAGGTAAGATGAATACCTAATTTACGTCAAGTACATTTAAAAAGTCAATAAACAAATCGACAAGGTAATATCTCATTTTGACATGACTAAGCTAGTATCAACCTAATCTGTCTTGGTGAGAACAAACAAGAAAAAAAGTTTTGTCTAGATAAATGGTCTTTTTTTACCGAAAAAATACAAATAAAACATTTTCAAAACATCAAAAATTCAAGATTTTTTCATAATGTACTATTGCGTCATACTCTTTCATTAGGTTCTTCTCAATCAAAACGAACTGCATCTTAAAGTTTTGTTTGCTTATTATTTATTTTTGAATGAACCTCACCGAAAACAGTGCACATGGGTGCCTTTTTTGATTACTAAATAATGTTTCATGGACAGTGTGCATTTGTTACAATATATGCTTTTCACTTTTCTTAAATAGTAGTTGTTATCCTCAGAACAATAGTATTGTTTTTACAAATTTTGGGAGATCTGAAAAATACTTGCAACATATACTCCTAAAGATGAGTTTATTGAAATATTGTTATGTAAACACCAAATATCCGATCAAGGTCTAAGTTAAAGAAAGACTATTGTGCAGGTAATGTTTATAGAATTGCCTATGACACCTAAGGAAAAATTTTATAAAATCAGAAAACTTAGAAGTTTATGTAAAAAAATGTATTGGTGCATTGTTTCTAGGCCCCAACCCCTTTCATGTATAATTACATGGCAAAACTGCCTGAGGTATATTAGTCGAAAATTTAAAATAAACTACGAATTAATATTCTGTGTTTTTAAACTTGTAAATGGTAAGTTTTCTTCATTTGTTTTCGTGATTGACCCATTTCTGAAAATGTTTTTTGCTGGAACAGAATGTGGATTTCAATTTTTCCCTGAACATTTTAGTTCCAATAATACACAAATAACAATTGATTGCAAATCCAGCCGTATACATTGTTTCCGTGATGCGTGACATTAATTCTAAGTTTATATACAATCGAAAACCTCTGAAGAATTTATCATAGAGAATAAAATTAATTAACAAAGGTAAATACAGAGCTACATAACTAGTTGAAATTAATATCAATATAACTGTAATTTGTCTGTTTTCACGTTGTCTTTGCTCATTCCCATGTTGGGTAACTACATCGCTTTTTCGTACTCTGCATATAACACACATATTGAGAATAGCAATAACAAACACAGGAATCATACGAAAAATGACGGTTTCCTCCAAAAGCCCATCTGACGCTAGTCTCTGCCAGGCTACGTATGCACCTGCATTAAATATCTTTATTATACCTAGGGAGACAAAATACACAGGTGCAATTGGTACTGAGATTGTTAAAAACAGCAGCAAACACGCTAAGCCCGTTCTTCATAATGTGCATATTTGATTCACTTTCAATGGGTTATGAACAGCTATGCATCTTTGTACAGTAAAGAACAGAATCAACATTGAAGAATAGTCACAAGATACGTTCGCTAAATAGTAAATAAGTTTGCACAGGACGACACTACGGTTAACCAAGTCAATGTTGACATCATTGAAATAAAAACATTTTAGGATTTGCAAATGTTGACAAAAAAGGGTCATCAACAAAAACAACGAATCTGACACGGCTAACAATAAGATATAAACACTAGACGAATGCTTTCCCATGATTTTTAGAACTACGACAATGTTTAGAATTGCCTATGAGCCCTAAGACAACCAATACCAGACAGATGTTGAGGCAAATTTCAGACGTCAGATCTCTTCTCACAACTAATTGATGACACACCAGTTCACTGTTTGTCGAGTTGATAGCATCTTTCGCGTCCTCCTTTCTCGTCGCATTTCTCAACACGTCAGCTATGATTTCAAGGGATTTTTGGTGGTTTAGTTCCATGTTAGTTTCGTGTTGTTATCCTCAAATCAGACGATGAAATGCTTATCAATGACTCTTTATTTTGGCAATGGCACACGCCTTTGTTCGCTTTACTAATCACAGCATGGATTTCTATTGTCGCGAAATGAAATCAATTTTAGGAGTTAATTCGCTATGAAGAGGGCAATATAGTGGATATTTGATGACGTTTTCAATACGTTCCGTGAAGCAATGGATGCTGCATTCTTGCACACTATTGCAAAGCATTACAGATCTAAATGTTTCTTTATTGCACAAAAGTGGTTACTAATTTCAATACTGTTGTGAAACGATTAATCTTGAATATTCTCACACAGCCCTATATAAGTGTGAGTGTGTTAATATATTTGGGGAGTATTATTAGTGTGTTATTATGATGTATTCTTGGAACCAGTAATAAATCATTCTAAGCAGGATTCAGTGTTTATTATTATGATGTCAGTAAAACATGTCAAAATTAGAAGTTCCTATCGACTTAGGGGTGGAACTCGCACGATATTACAAGAGTATTTTTGGGATCAAGTTTTGTGTTATTGTAGGTTAATGACTCATATATTTGATCTGAACATAAATTCATATTTGGAAAACATTATTATATGAAATATAAATCCAATCAAAAAGTGGAATATAATTACAGATAACTAAAAGAAATCAAAATACAGATACACTGCTCGGCTAATATACATTTAAATAAGCAGAAATAAAAATACACATAAACAGAAATGTAAATAAAGATTAATACAATCTGTATTTTTATTCCATGAAATTTGTATTTTGAGAAAATGTAGAAAAGGAATGTGTAGTTATGTTCCAAGTAAGCAAAAACTGTAAACAAAGATAATTTTTTATATATATTTTTTGCAAAATTATCCATGCTTTAACATGTCATACACAAAGATAATATAGAAATGTGATTTGAAGTTTATATTTTTAAAAGTTCCACTTCATGCAAAAATAAAGTAGCAAAATGATCTGGAAATCACATTTAAATTTATCAAATAAAACAAGCTTAAAATTTACTTTGAAAGGGTCAAATTTTTCTGTGAATTAAAAAATTCATGTTGTGTGGAAATTCATGCAATAAATTCAAATTAAGACACTTGAGATGCGTACTGTGATTTGATTTTGTTGAATTTAGCTTTACAAATTGTGATGTTTGCAGATTTTGAGACAGCTGTCACAATTTCATGTCATTCATTTTAATTTCGATAGATTTATACACAAATATCTTTGAAAGTATTTATATTGCATTTCCGGTTCCATCTGTTTTTGTGTTTGAATCCTAACGGTGATTGGGCAGGTGAAATACATTATAAAAAACATGACACACTGCTGTAATTTTCGTTGATTGATTTGGATATCGAAATCTTGTAGGAAGTAGTCTACTTGCCAAGTTTGATCTTCTATATTTTTTTGCGAATTTACGGACTCCCCATCCTGCCTTCTTAGCTTTCACCTTGACACTATCAAACATTTCATTGCAGCGAATGAATCTAGAATCTTTCACAATGTTAATACTGTCAGTGTCTTTAAAGTACTGTTAAGACTGGCACGAATACGCTTCTGGGATTGAATAGTGAAGAATTCACTTTTTTGTGCGAACATCGGCATAGAAATCACTAATAATTTGTAGATAGTCCATGAAAAGTTTCATATGTGATTTCCTGGCTTTGTTGGTATTCTTAGATTTTCTCTCAGCCAAAATTTGCTTCTTTTCCTCGTGATCCTAGTGATCGCATAAAAAGTCTCTTAATTTTTTTAGGAGCAGACGACATTTTAAAACTGGACGTTCTTCCGCTTTAATGACGTCACAGATTCCTGTATTGTTTATATATTATTTGGCGTCATTAAAAGCGCACAAATAAACTTAAACCAGGGGGATAAAGTATATCCAAGAATTGTACCCCTTTGATCCTCAGGGGTACAATTCAACCTTTCCAGGGATACATTGTCACCAAGAATACATTGCAGGGGGAGAAATTAGGCCACATACATACATGTTACATATGAAATATCTGTGTATTCACCATTGGAGTTTAGCTTTGCTTACCTAAACTGAAATTACATGCGCAGAAGCTCTTGTGAATATTTTGCTGTGATAGCGTGAACCTTAGAGATTCAATCTTACTTCTAGCCAAGTCTACTCTACTTTCAACTCCTAATTGTCTTCTCAAAAAGTACCTTAGTAAGTAAATACTATCATAGCGTAATGAAATCGACATAACAATTTCTCATTTACTTATATTGTTTATAACTATTTATGACATGAAGATAACAATTATTATTACATAATAAATCTAGTTGAAATTAATATCAATGTAATTGTAATTTCTGTGTTTTCACGTTGTCTTTGCTCATTTCCATGTTGTGTTATGGCGTGTCTTCTTCGTATTCTAAAATGAACAAAACATGGGATACAAGCTGTACACCACTCTAGTGTGTATGTCCACTAACCAAGCGATAGTCAGTTGTAACCTGTTTTGTGCGAACATGTACTGACATAAATTGATGCACGGAAAACTGTGAATCAAAGATTGGAAAAAGATGTCCATAATATATTTTTGTAAACAATGGAATGTTATAACTCTGATTACCTGTTTAAGATAGAATCCGTTCCACAACGTAGTCTAAATAAACAAAGTGGCCAGGAGCATTTTATTTTGTCACGTTCATATGTGGAAACATCTATTAGGTTTATTTGTTTGATTTATTAGGTTGTAATTTGTTTTGAGATAAATAACTCAACTTATCATGCTACTATTTTTATCTGCATTTGAAGATTCCCTAAACGTTTACTTTTCAGTTCAGGAAACGCGAAATGTGACATCCATGCAATATAACACAGGCAGTGCAAAACGGCTACACTCCGAACTGTAAAGTAAATATTTTAGCGTAAGTATTTTAGCGACAGCATCTGGTACTCAATTTTGAAACATACGGAACCACAAGAAAGAAGAAAAAATTCCACGCTGTGCTTTAGGTAAGCTTATTCATAAACTGATGAGAATTTTATCCTCTGAAACAATTTAGCTAATAGTGTTATCCCTTGAATTGTGTCCAACACTGAATACAGATAGTTTTGTCATCAAGGAAACACAGGAAGATACCAAATTCTTACGCTTACTTACCTTCGCTAGTTCAACAATCATTGATGAATTAATGACACGTTTTCCGGAGATTATGACTGAAATGTATATCCTTATTTGATTTATAACTCATTTGACGTCGGTAGAATAAACATTACTCGCTGCCGCAGTTTCCATGTACATTCAATTGTGTAAATGAATTACAAAGCGATTGAAGTTCAAAGAAAACGCAGTGCTGGTGGTAATGTTCTGTACTCTGAAGAAGGGCTTGGACGATCAACAAAATCACTTGTCGACTAGTCGGGAGTACTCCTTGTAGTTGTAAAGTAAGTGTAAGCAAGTAATTTCTCACTCATTAGCAAACATGTAGATATTATAATACAGTGCAAAGGGGAAAAATCTTGGAAACCGCTTTATATCCTTATAGACTAGACAACTGGTCATTAGTTTTTCCACTGTAAAGAATTTTAGCTCGACTGACGACAAGACCCAGACCAGTCGTCCCTGCGCTATGTTGAAGTAGTTGAGGCTCAGTGGCATTTGTTTTTGAATGGTAACGATACATTATGTTATAAATAAAATATCTCGTCCAAAGCAGTGACTTAACAATTATATGAGTAACCGTATCTTCTGACTAAAAACTCTATACTAACTTAACTTTGCACTGGAATTACCTTGTTTGGTGACTATAATCTCCTTGATGAGTCAAGTCAGTGGAACTTTCCAATCTTGTGATGACACATGAGCCCAGCTCCTGAGATCCACCCCTGCCTATATAAGGATCGATCTGCCTTAAAGCAGGCCTCTTGGAATTAGACGTAACTGAATAGGTAAGACACCAAGCAGGGTAATCATTGGTTGCTTATGTAAAGATGTTGTGCCATACTAATAAAAGTAACTAGTTCCAACAAAACAGAAATAGTTCATGTTCTCTATCTATGCGTGTGTGTTGGGAGAAACCTGAGAATATAACAATTATGTAATACATCTGGGCTTGCAACAGATTGAGCTCGGTAACTGTTGTTGCAGCAGGATTGTACATGTGCATGCACCTGTGGCTACAGCAGCTGTTACCTATCAGCCAATCACATGCAAACATTACCCAAGCTGTTACAAACAACTTCAGTTTAAATTTAAATTCAGGTTTTAGATTGAGACTTCAATTGAGCAACATGTAATATGTTTGCAAGAAATAAAGTACAATCTTTTCTCAGTTTAAAGCAAACCAATTGCTTTTGTTATTTATCCGGATCAAGCTAATAACAAGCTAGACAGCCACAACCGCAAGATAATACAATGAGGTAATGAGCAAGACACTACTTTGCCATTTCCACTATTCCCGCAGTAATGAACGAGGAGAGGCAATTTTACAATGTAAACATCTGCGAAATAATCCAATTTTTGTGACAGTTCAGTTGTGCTCTCGACTGTCAAACAATATTAATCATATCATACTTAAACGTTAACAAACCACTAATTGAATTGATATATTACACGACTTATATCAACATTATTCCAATTAATCGTAAGGCCCGTGGTGAAGGGTGTAGGATGTCAATCCTGCAATGACGCAACAGCCTTAGCAAATTAATAATGCCACTAGAAGTCCCATTAACACAATGTTGAACTTTTGGACCAATTTGTATTAAAGTAAAGTAATTATTTCTGAAAATAAGGACGAGAATACATGCAAAATTATTTATTTTATGATTCTCATCTCCGTTTTACAGAAATAAGGAGAGATGCAAGGGATATTTGGTCCATAAGTTCCCATTTGCAGCAACGCAACTAACATGACATTTTTTGCCATTTTTAACATTGTGTCAATGGGACTTCCGGTTATCATTATGGATTTACATTAGGCTCTTCCATCATTACGAGATTATAGAGTCCATCATAGAGTTGCTTCTGTTGTAATATTAGCAGTAATATTCCATTAACCATTCTCATAATTTCGAACAATTCCAATTCCCAATAATTAGAGGTACACAAAAATCCGATGCCTGATAGCTACTTAGCTAATTAATTCTAATGCATATTCATGATATAAATAGCAATGCAGCTGTAACTCTGCCAGCAAGCATCAGTACTAAATCAGCAGTTGAGATGCTCACATGTAACCTGTAGACTTGTAGAATAAAATAGTTGTGTGCAAACAGATTGTTGCTTTATTTCAACGTCAAGCATTAGGAATATTCCGTGGGTACGTGGAACCAATGGGAACTTCATCAGAACAGAAACAAGAATTTCGAAAAATTTTAAAGTTTTTATAATTTTTCAATTTTATGACTTTGGGCTCATGTAGGCTTAAGTTTTATGATAAATCCTTGCTAAGGAGGCCACAGTTTGTTCATGAAAACTGTTTTGTAACTAAATTTACTTGTAAGAAGAAGCCATGTCTGTTATTTCCAGAGAAAAGTGATGAAATGTACCAGAGGGTCTGTGTGAAAAATCGCATTTTTTTTCAAAATCTCGATTTCACTGTAGTTTTTTTAAGCCCCTGCAAAAGCCCTATTTGACTAGACCAATAAAAATGGGTCCATTAGATGCACAACTGTATTCTGCACACATACATACCAATATTATGATATTATGTTGCCCACAAGTCAACTGATAGACTAATAACTAAAAGTGAGGATGATGAACTTTTAGGGTCTCAGCGTGAGACCTCTAGTACTGAAAGGGTTAACAGTGTACCAACCTTTCTTTTTTCTGGTGTTACAATCTGAATAATGCGAAAAGAGCAAGTGGAGCTGATAGTGGAAACAGACTCCCTCCGAAAAGTCAGCAATTTACAGATAAAATCTTGCAGCGTGAAATGTTTTTGTGGTTTTTAACAACAGAAATGCACTTGTACAAGAAAAAGAAAGCAAGTAATAAAATAGGCCAGCCATTCGTCAACAAGGATCGATGCTTGTTTCGGTTAAACGAACAGAACGTCTCAACCTGATGTGGATTAATCACCGTCCTGAAAGCTTTCTTGTGTTACGTGAACATTTGTTGGACTATTAACAGAACTTCCTTGTAGTTCGCACAGTGCCCAGTTTCATATCTTTCTGGCCTCTTACACTTGTTTTTGGCTCATTTGGCATGTATACTAAAGAGCCTATAGAATCATGAATTGTTCGGCATCGTTGTTGTCGTTGTTGGTGGTGGTGTCTGTGTACACTCACCCTGAGCACACTATTAATCGTAGAGACTTCATATTGTACACACATATGCACCTATGTCCCCCATGAATGCCCAGCAGATATTATGTTGCTATGACCATTATTCTCAAATTGGTAGCCATATTTGTATTTTTCTTTGACCCTTGCTCCTGGACATGCATTAGATGGAAGAAACTTCATATTTGACAGTCTTATGCACCTATGTACCCTCTTTATTTCTTGTAAAAAGTATATTGATGACACATATATTCCAGTTTGGAAGCCATATTTGTGTTTTTCATTGATCACATATTGGAGATTTTATCTGAAACACCTTATATGTATTCATGTGATATTGTGACTTAGATTGTCTTAGTTAATTTCATAATACCAAATGAGTATCTTTTTAAAGGACTGGATTTGAACTGTGTTGTGAAAGCATGACAATGCGTTATAAAAAATTCACAAGATTTTACTTCGGCATCGGTCTAAAACTGTCAGTAAACAATTACTCGCGTGTGTGCTCGAGTGCAAAAAAAAATCATACTTTCTTAGACCAAGATGTGACAGGGCCAGCATTTAACTGCCTTTTGTGGGAGCAATTATAAAACGTTAAAGGAATGACACGTGACTTGCACTAACTGATCGGTTTTTGCACCAGGTTTAAACGATGATAATAAAGTAATGTTGATCAGTAGGATTGTCTTAGTGTGGCTTGTGTATCTGTTTATGATACGATATTGATAAGGCTCTTTTCGGATGATTGGAAGAATTACATTACACCGACCATTACACCGACATGATTTTCAGAGCGCGGCGATTGGAAAAAAAATCAGTTCAGGAACACTGCAATATTTTGCAATTTGCGTTCTTCTTCGTTTGCTATATATGAGGTTTTATTGGCTCATTTGGCATATATGCCAAAGAGCCTATAGAATCATGAAGTGTCCGTCGTCGTTGTTGTCGTTGTTGTCATCATCGTCGTCTGTGCACAGTCACCCTGAGCACACTATTGATCATAGAGACTTCATATCTTACACACATATGCACCTATGCCCTATCTCAAAGCCTAGCAAAAATTATGTTGCTGTGATGATTATTCTCAAATTGGTAGCCATATTTGTGTTTTTCTTTGAACCTTTCTCCTGGACATGCAGTTGATGATACAAACTTCATATTTGGCAGCTTTATGCATCTATACATCCTCTTTATTTACTGTAAAAATTATATGGATGCCACCTATATTTGCAGTTTGGCAGCCATATTTATGTTTTTTTCATGAGTTACTTATTTGGGATTTGATCTTAGACACTTCATTTGTATTCATGTGATATTGTAACCTATATTGTCTTGATAATGCCAAATGAGCTCAGGTCCATCTGCACCTATTTTTTTATCAAGTGCGGCCCATGTAAACAAGAAGAAGTCCAATTTGTGATGTTGATCATTAGGATTGTCTTTGTTTGCCTTGTGAATCTTATGTTGATATCAGTATCAATCACAGAGAGGTCAAGTTACACGTGGGATGATTTAAATTCAGATGTCGACAAAAAATTCAGTGCCTCAGATGAAATCACCAGATCCTACGCAGAAATTAAAAAGCGTGAATTACTCTGTGAGGTTACATTTTCCCGTTGACGTAGAATCTGGCGATTTCAAATTCATAAACACATTTCAAATGTACGTGAAAGCGTCACAGTACGGTATTCGATCAGACTGAACCGTAGGTGATCAGACCAAATCAGATTCTCCACAAAAACCCAGACAGACAGTTTAACAGATTTTGAAACATCAGACTGAAGCAACTTCTGCCAGTCATTGTCCATCGGACTGGCCTTATTTTGAACACTAACTTAGCCTCGCTATCGTACATTAGTGAGGATCCGCACTTAAACAAAGAGAGGTGGACTAGAGGAATCCGCGATAAGAGATATCTGTGTAAATCTGTGTCATAATTAGGAAATAAACACTTATCTCCAAACATTGATCCTGTTTAAGCATTTCCTAATTCTTTGGTTACAATGCGTAGTCGCAAAGCACATTCACCTGTTAAGGTTTCTACATTATTTTCAATTGTTTGTTGATGGTAACCGTTAAAAGTCCCTTCTTTGGAACCAGTGTGCAACAATTATTGGAGCCTCTGGTAACCCAGTTTTGGACTGCCGATGGTTATTAAAGGGAGAGAACCCTTGGTTATGTTAGCTGTGACTTTGAAGTGACTGATATGCCCACTGATATTTCCATTCTGGGTAGTGGAAGTGTCAACATTTGCCGGTTACCAATTTTACACCCATGGTATGGTTAGATGAGTTAGTGATTTAAACATCTCCATCAAATCTGAAACGGGATTCGAACCCGGCCCCTCGGCGTGGTAACAGAATTGGCTAACCACAAAGGCTAACACCGGGCCATGTGCTCATGTACACACGCAAAAACGCACGCAATACAGTCTAGTGAAATAATTCTACAGAAATAAAAGCCAACTACCAACGACAAATATAAGCAAAGAAATCATAAAGCAGAGTAAGCATTGAGCGCGGACCTCTGGGTAACCCCTGGCAGCTGAGAACTTCCTCATGTATTGATCGCGCGGACCTATGAGGGCCCTGCTCCTGGATTACTTCAATCTCCATTGATTTGTAGAGGGACAGAATCGTGTCTGTGGCGATGTGATAACATCTGGTGATTTTCTGTGTGGGATATGTGTCTGTGAAGTCAATAATGGGATACAGATATGAAGATAAGAGAAAACATCCGTTGTACTGTCGAAGTGAAGATTTTATTTGTTACATGGTTGGGATTTTACATCATATCCTAAACTTAAAACATATAAGGGAAGGAGGAGGGGAGAGGAAGACAAAAGGAAGGGAGAAAAATAAGCCATAAAATAGGTGGAAAAAGGTAACAATGCCGGATCAAGTGATAAAAACGGTAACATAAAGGCTTATCTTTTGCCAGTTCCAATCTTACGCCTTGAATCGTTGTGACGATTATAACGTCATGACGTCAGTAGCAGTGAATTCGACGTTCTACCAACCGAACCATCAGGGTCTTCAGAAGAACTTAAACGTTTTTCAAAAGAAAACAGAAAGCATTAAAGAGTTTGAAGAAGACGCTTGGATTAATAGAGAATGTAGGCACAGTAAATTATATTATGTTTTAAAAATACAACAATCAGTCCAAAAATCTTTAATTCTCAGACAGCCAGACGTTGAGGTGGGTGAATGAGAGAGACAAAAGTAGAAGCAAAGGTGTAACATTTAAAGTCATCAGACTTGTTAGCCTAAACTGTGCGCGACTAATAGACTGTGTGGGTTTTGTAGTTTAATAGTATTAGGCGATTTGTATCCAATTAGAAAGACGTATATAAAACAATTTAATTTAGTGGTCCGACAAAAATAAAAAAGTGAAAAAAAATATTAAAGTCAAAAGTTACATCAAATTAATTTTAAGTGATTTAATTTGAACTGTTACGATGACAACATTTCTGTATTTTTATCCAATTATTAAGAAAAAAACCGGAAACCATGGCACCAGAATAGAAGCAATTAATGTACGTATGGTGATGTATGATTCTATTTGTGACTTATGTAAATGTTCAGGTCGGTAAAATTGTCTCATAAACTCTACTATAACAAGGAAAATCAAAAGGACAGGAAAAAACAAGCCAGAAATGGTAAATAGTTTCTATTTTCAACATTTATTTTATTTTAATCATTTGGACCACATTCACAGCCACTGTGACCGGATAAAAGGAAGTTAAAATTGAACTTTGGGTCCTAATGGTTAGAATATTATTAATTATCAATATTAAAGGCTTAGTCAAAGCCCGAAGACTACCTCCACGTTCCTGAAGAATTAATGTCTTTACAACTGAATATGCAACACAAGGCCTGTTGCCATACCGTCAGAAGCAAATGACGTCAAACCATTGAAACTGAATGGAGTGACGTCATAACACGCATGTAGGAAGGTGGGCAGAGTAGCTCAGTTGGTTATGCTTTTGACTTAGTCATGCATCGCTGAGCATCTCACCACTGCGTCAGGAGTTTTAATCCCGGCTGATGCATGTGAGAGGAGCCCAGCTGGCCATGTGGTATACACGCTTATACAGTGTACACCTCTATTGGTGGAAAAGGCAGGTGTCACACCAGATGTGACCTTCAGGATCACTGCATGCAAGCAAGTAAGAGTGCAGGTGAGAGATCCAACCTGGATTTAAAACCCATGGGGATAGTCACACAAAGTCCAAAACAGGGGTAATCAGGGGCCCACAAATGGACCCTGGTCCAACAAAAACTTTTAAAAAAACAAAACAAAAAAAAACACGCACGTAGGATAAGTGTCCGTGAATTTCTCCAAAACTCATCACTTAGCTGCCTGTGTTCAGGATTTCTTTGTGATCGAATCCGTGACATTTTTCATGTGAAAACTCTCCTAACATAGTACAAACTTTCAAAAAGTAGTTTTGAGCTTCTTACTTGTGAAGTTTTTGATAAACAGGCGGCTAGTAAGGTTAATTATCTTCACGAAAGCACGAGGATTTAGAGCTTTGCGGATAACTACCGAAACGACGGAAAAACAACGTTTAATAGGCTTACGGGATCAGAGGTTGTTGTCACTCTGGCCTTGTAATGCCGTTCACGACCGCGTAGATCTTATTACAAAACATACATTGAGGCCAGAGCGTTTAATAATTCCGTTTTTTAATGCATTTATAGATTTTTTTCAATAGCAAACAAGTTCAGTTGATGGACTTTTTACGACTAACACATATAGGTAACACACTTACCCTAATAAATGTTTTTTGACAACTACTCCACATTGAGAAAATAAGCAATTCTTAATAACTGCAGGGTGACACCTTGCTGCAGAGCCATTGTAACAGGTTATAATATGCTGCTGGCCAGAACATATGTGAAAAATTTTGTCAGCAGGGTGACTTAAATGAGGCGCACCTAAAATAATGGGTCGATCGCACATGCGCCAATAAACAGACAAATACGGTATTTAGTGTTTGCAGGGGCACGATCGAAACCTAAGGAACAAACTAATAACTTTTTATACAGTTATTGAAGGAGCTGTCGTCACTTTTCACAGACCAGTCCACAACCGTTGTGGTTGGGCCATTGGTGCCCTTGTTTTGGATTTGGGATAACTCTGCTACCGGGTTTCAAAGAAAAGGGATTCTATCGTGTGAACTGTTACTTTAATACTTCAGTATTACTTCTTCAGTTGCCGAGGCGCAAAAACATAATTCAACGGATTAAAATCGTCTGGCCTAACGCTGTTTGGTAGGGTTCAGATCTCATTATAAAACATAAACAGTGCGGGCGGGGGGGGATGCGACAAGATTTTTTGGTGTGGCCTAACACTGTTGGATCTCTTATAAAACATAAAATAACAGTGCGGGCCGGGGATGTAATAAGATTTATGTGGTGTGGCTTAACGCTGTTTAACGCTGTAGGGGAGTTAATAAGATTTAGCGTTAATTGACTGTTGTACACCCATAAACTCTCCTAACCGAAACTACACAGCGAATTAACGCTACAACTCACGGAAAACACATTAATTAGGTTTTTTGTATTTTGTAATTAAAGTCCAGACTTTTCTTATTCGTTGGATTACGTTTCAATAAAGAAAATTCGAAAAAAGTGAAAGATGAGAAGTAAAATGTCAAGGTATCGTTTGTTTTGTGTCACCCGTGTCAATGTACGGCAAGACTTGGTTTATATTGT